>ML801301.1:138552-152963 GCA_009831015.1 Picea engelmannii | reverse complement strand
GAGACCTCCCATCCTCTTGGTTAGGTCTTGTTTTTATCATTTTTCTTAGGGTCCCTTTAGTTTCTTATCGAGAGGCTTTTTATTGCCTTCTCGGGGATCCCCTGGGCGAAGCATCTCTAGGTTTTATTTCCTATGGATTTTATATTTTACCAGCTGCTTTTATCCCCTGGGCCTTTAGCCCCTTCTTCCCACAAGACAAAGTGTAACCCTCAAAGGTCATCCTAATGGCCAGACTAGGGGAATGGGATGAATGAGCGGGGTATAAGATGTAAATATGATAAGATGGTGGGAGCGGACGATGGCTCTACAAATCCCCCTTGGTGGCTAACCAAAACCCATGAATACAAGCTTACTAAGTCACCCCATCAGTCATCCCAACAATGGTCAAGTGGATTAGTGTAAGATTCAACCAGTCATCAGAAATGAAAGGAACCTAATGCATATATAAGAAGGTTATAAGGATCAAATATGACACATACCATGATACCTCAGACCAATTACCTCATGGAGCAAGAGTCCTCTCCGAAGCAAGGCCAAGCCGGTGGTGATGGAAGCTGCTACTGCTGACAGGACAAATCTGATGAAGAAGAAGAAAGATGGGCCCTCCAGGGCCATGCTCAAGTCAATCCCGCTCTCGATACTCCATGTCTAGGACCATGTGGGCCTCGAGACATGATCTCCTAGTTATCCCTAGATATCGGGGATAACATCTGGCTCCAACTCGGGGACATGTGCTAACTGTAGAGCGCATGAGAACCTCAACAATATCTGGCATAAACCTATAGACCTGCTCACACTTGACAAGAAAGCATTAGCAACACAAGGTGGGGTGGTATTGCCACCCCGCAAAGCAATAGCATATACGTATGAGATAAAACAATCATGATGTAGATATAAGAAAAACAAACAATAAATGCATATGGTATAATACACGGAAGTGCCTACCTACTCATACTTACCTGTATAATCATGTGTCTAGAGGGTAGTAACGCTTTATATGCAAAGCGTTCACTGGTAATTTCAGAATTTCTCCTTCCATTGTTTCCAAGTTGAAGGAATTTGTACCCACACAAATTCTGATTTTGTAAGGGCCTCCCCATAGGCTATCAAATTTCTTGTGCATACCAGGTTTCTCTTTTCTTTTGTCCCACAAGAGCACAAGATCTCCTTCAGCGAAACTTTTTCCCTTGGCTTTGTGGTCAAAAGTGTTCTTTACTTTCTCTTGGTTCCTTACCATTTGACCCAAGGCATTCCTTCGAGTTTCGTCTAATTCTATCAGCTGGTTTATTCTCCCTTGGATCGCCTCTGCATCTGTGTCATATTGTTGTACAAAACGGAGAATGGGAATTTGGAGATTCACAGGGAGTTTTGCTTCAAGTCCATACACTAGCTCAAAAGGAGTTTTCCCTGTGGACATCTTTATTGTTATTCGATCTGCCCATACTGCATACTTTAGTTTGTTATCCCATGACTTCTTGTTTTCTTCAACAACGTTCTTCAGAATATTCATAAGATTCTTATTGGTGGATTCTGCTAGTCCATTTCCCTGTGGGTAATAGTTCGAGGAATGAGACAGGGTAATGCCATATTTGAAACAAAATTCTACCAGGGCATAGGAACTAAAAGCCTTGGCATTATCCGTAGTGATCTTGGAAGGTATCCCAAACCTTGTTATGATCCGATCTTCCAAGAAATTCATGACAACTTCTTCAGTGGCTTTCTTTGTAGGAATCGATTCAACCCATCTGGTGAAATAGTCTGTAGCCGTCAAAATCCATCGATATCCATTACTCGAATTGTCCTTGAATTCACCGATAAAATCCAGGCCCCACTGCTGAAAAGGTGCTTCTACTACCACTGGTTTCAAAGGCTGGAATTCAAGGAAGGATAAATTCTTTTGATGATGCTTTCTAAGGTATGTTTTTTTTTTCAGGTCATCTCACCATTTTCGCAATAATTTTTTTTCTAGAATGATTCAGACCGTGAAATTTCTATTCCATTGAGGAAACATATCCAAGTATCTTTGGTAAAAATTTCATCTTGTTGGTCATTGTATTTTTGGAGTTACACTCCGTGGAAAATAGGGTTTGTGGCTAGTCTTGAAACTAGTCAAAAAGAGGTGTTTTGGGTAAAAACGTCATAACTTCTTCATAAAAGATCAAAATTTAGTAAGAACCAAATGTGTTGGTTAGATTAGAGTCTGTAGTATGTTTTTTAACAGTTTTAGATCAATTCAACAAATATTCCGTGTGGGGCACGCTCTATAAGTTCGCTCTCTAGAATAAGCCATAATTCAGCAAGGTGTGCCATTTTTGTCATAACTCCTTTTCTGAGAGGTTCCAAGTAGTGACACCTGGATTAATTGCATAAAACACACTGAAGAACATTGTGTACTAGTTTTATATATTTATTCATTACATGTACAAAGTTATGATTATTTCAAGTTAGGGCTATTGACTAAACCAAAACTAGTATTGTGAAACTAAAGAAATGTTTGATGAAAATGTTAGTCTCTTGTTGTTAAAGTTAAGGAAGGTTTGTAGGTATGTGATCATATACACCAAGTCTATTATAGAGTTACAAATCATATTTGTATGATGAAATTGATGAAGACTTTTGGTTGAGGTACAAGTTAGGTACATGGTTGAGACAAGTAGTTGATGAGTTGGCACATACATAAGGTGTATAGTTGATGATGTTGGTACATATTGATGATTCATAGTTGATGAGTACTTGACACATGATTGGTACATACTTGGTACATGGTGGGTTGCACTTGTTTATGGTACAGGTTGATTACAAATTGTTTGGTATAGGTTGGTGAATGGTTGATGCACTTGTTTATGGTACAGGTTGATTACATATTGAGGTACAGGTTGATGCATGGTTGATTCATGGTTCAAGTTTATTGGTACATGTTTAGAGTGGTATATCTCATAGTGATAGTGTGAAAGTGTTTCCATCATTATACTTCCACTTCAGGGTAGTTGGACGGGGAAAGGATAGGTGGTTGTAGCCACCTTCCGGTTGTAGCCGAGGAACATAGGGGGATGTAGCCTTCTTCTAGTTGTAGCCAAAGAATTAGGGAGTTGGAGCTTCCCTCAGGTTGTAGCCTGAGAAACTAGGGGGTTGGAGCTTCCTTCCATTTGCAGCTGGAAAACAAAGGAAGTTGGTGCTTCCAATGAATGTAATTCTTCAAGACATATAAGATAAAACATTTTGTGGTTTTCTCTTGATTTGGGTTTACACGTAAAACACTGGTGTACTATGTATGTGTGTGACTATTCATTTCTTATTTCTCATTATTGGATAATAATTCTACATTGATATAACACTTGGATTATTTGGAGAAAAAAGATTATAATTACGTTATTATTGATTCACCCCCCCCTCTCAGTAATCCAACACACATGCTCAAGAAAAATATTAAAGAATCGAGGGGTGGCTTTCTCATCCTTTATTCTTATAAGCAATTTTTCAAAAGTCCAAAATTGACAACTATAACGTAAAAAGAAAATTTTGCAATTTTTCAAAAAATTCTAGTAACATGTAATCATTCAAGCAAATGAATCACAAAAACTATGCATGGAAGCAAGAAAGAAACATGTAAATAAAGCATGAGTATGCAAATCTAAACAAATGCAACTAATCTACCATAAACACACAAATGCAAATGAAAGAAAGAAAAATGACCTACCTACTTACTTGGGGCCGAAGGCCCGAAGAAGTCAACTCTCATTGACATGGTAGGGTCAGAGGATAGACCCATCAACTAGTAATGACATCTTTCTTCCATCCATGGAAAATAAATAATAAGTACCCTTTGCATACTTCTTTTTGATGATGTAAGGGCCCAACAACATAATTTCACTCTTCTTGTCATACTTTAACTTTCCCTTCCTTTTATCCCACATGAGTGCAAAGTTTCCTTCACTGGATTCAAAATGTGGCACATCTTCCATGTAAGGTTGTGTGGGAGGATCTTCTTCGACTATATTTTTGATAGATTTTTCTTGTTCTTGATCCTTCTTGCACTCATCCTTCTTGAGTATCTTGAAGGATCTCGGGTCCTTTCCCTAGTATTTGGAAACTTTCTCCTTCTACTCATTTGTCTTTGGAAATAGCATATCAATACAATCTTCTCCAACAAATGCTAACTCTGAAGTGTCATAATCCATGACTTGGGTTGTCACATCATATTCACAATCATTCGAATAGTCGGGGTTATTTTCATCAATTACATGATCCTTTGCCACCGGTTGGCTATATAGATTCTCAAATGTCCCATATCCCATAGGGATATGCACATGAGTTAGGTCCATGCTGAGAAAACCACCAAGATTCCCAACCCATTTCCTAAACAAGAGCATGCCCCAAGCATTAGACACGTCAATGACTGCTACATCCATGTTGGCATTAATGTTTGGAAAGGCACAAAAATATACTTCTATGTCTTTTATAAGATCACATACCTTGACCCTCCTTGAATCAATGCCACATATATTTTTGTAAGGCTGAGTAACCTCCAAATTGAATTGGTTCATAACCTTCAATGGCATCACATTTATCGAGTTACCAAAATCCAACATACAATTATTCAAGCAAAGACCATTGATCCCCAGGGAAATATATAAAGGAGGGTTCTCATATTCTCCATTCGCATGGGATAGGGTGCTTAACACTATTGGGGGATCTTCAAGCTCATCTTGTAGCTTCAAATATTTCAATACTTATTTCCTTACATAAGGAATCTTGCACATCTCTTTCATCTTTCCCATCATGCTGGTCACATCAATACTGAGTTGAAAATCCTCATTGGTTGGACGTGTGGGTTGCAGAGGTAAATCATGAACAAGTGGTGGAGGAGGTGGAGGCATTATCTTTTGTGTTTGAGGAGGTGCCAAAAGTGTTTTATTATTCCTGGAGTATGCCAAAATTTGTTCTCCTCAACATTTCCTTTGAAGTCTCGTCCATTTAGTTCAGAACTTCCAACCTAGCTTGCCTAGCTACCCTCTTTTTGACTTCTTCAAGTTGTTATTATGTGATGTCAATGTATTCTATAGACTCAACTGAGTAAACTGTGTCGATGAAATTCAATCTGGATCTTCTTCCTTTTGTCTTGGACACAACCTCCCAACACGGTTCTTCACGAAGTGAACGCCACGATGATCCTTCCATTTTGGTCATCCCAATGGGAGTTGACATATTAGGTGTCTTTGCTTTTTACTATGGCTTCAGGTTCCAACCCGTTTTCTGTTGTCTAGTGAATGGAGGCCTTTTGAGAAGAAAGTTTCCTTTCTAAATTCGTCAACCTGTTCATGATTTGGTTTTGGATCTAGAAAAATTGGGTATTCATTTGATCAAACATTTGAGCCAAAAGTGTGACTAGATCCTGTACATTATTGGTTGATGTTTTTGTCTTAGGTTCTGCTCTGACACGAGGCAATTGAAAAGGCTCAATATTGGAACTGATAATATGTTCCTCAATTTCCATGCTACATTTTTTGGCCTTTGTTAAACTGTCAGGGGTATTTTCCTTCATAATAAAACCAAAATTCTCTTCGAAAGCATTCAAATAAAGAAGGAGAATGGTTTCTAGAGGTGGGCACAAGTACTTTCGAATATTGCGGAGAAAAATATCAAACCTAGCATCAAACTCCTCCACAGTTTCATTCTATTTCTTCTTAATTTGATTAAATTGCATCAATAACATTCTGTTATCTTTCTTCTTTGTCCATATCTTGTTGAAGAAATTTGCGATGGACTCATAAGATTGCAAGTGATTTTCGGGCAATCCCTTGAACCACTTTTTAGGGTCTTCATCAAGAGAAGTAGATAATAACTTCATTGCAAGATATTCATGTTCTACACCGTCATTTTCCATGGCCACATCAATAACATAAAGATGATCTTCTAGTGTTACAACATTATTTTCGGTGAACTTCCGCAACTATTTGTGAGACTCTTTGGGCATGGTATTAGGATACCCAAGGATGGTGGCCATATTTAATGTTTTGTAAAGGTCACTAGCCCAAGGACGGTCCATTGGAGTGAGGGGAAGGTTACCTTGAAACGAGGTTTTGACAATGAGAGAATTATGAGGAGGTCTTCTTTGATAATCCTTAGAATGCTTAAAACTTCCTTTCTAAAGTGTCTTTTGGAAGGTGGATTCTTGGGTTGTGGAGGAATTGGATATTTTTTAGAATCATAAATCAAATAAAAATTAAATATTTCTAAAAGAAAATTACTATGCTTGAACTCGAGGTTAGAAAAAAATTAGCCATTTGTCCTTTATTAATTTTTTTTTTTCAATTGTATAAAACCGTACATGTGGGTTGCAAAGGTAAATCACAAACAAGTGTTGGAGGAGGTGTAGGCATTATCTTTGGTGTTTGAGGAGGTGCCAAAAGTGTTTTATTATTCCTGGAGTATGCCAAAATTTGTTCTCCTTGGCCTTTCCTTTGAATTCTCATCCATTTGGTTCAGAACTTCCAACCTAACCTGCATAGATGCCCTCTTTTTGACTTCTTCAAGTTGTTCTTATGTGATGTCAATGTATTCTGCAGACTCAACTTCGTAAACTGTGTCAATGAAATTCAATATGGACCTTCTTCCTTTTGTCTTGGACACAACCTCCCAACAAGGTTCTTCACGAAGTGAATGCCATGATGATCCTTCCATTTTGGTCATCCCAATGGGAGTCAATGTATTAGGTGCCTTCGCTTCTTACTGTGGCTTTGGGTTCCAACCCATTTTCTGTTGTCTGGTGAACAGAGGCCTTGGAGCAGACTATTTCCTTTCTAAATTCGTCAACCTATTCATGATTTAGTTTTGGCTCTGGACAAACTGGGTATTCATTTGATCAAACTTTTGAGCCAAAAGTGTGACTAGATCCTGTACACAATTGGTTGATGTTTTTGTCTTAGGTTCCACTCTGACATGAGGGAATTGAAAAGGCTCAATCTTGGAACTGATACTATGTTCTTCAATTTACACGCTATATTCTTTGGCCTTTGTTAAACTGTCAGGGGTATTTTCCTTCAAGATAAAACCAAAATTCCCTTTGAAACCATTCAAATAAAGAAGGAGAATGGCTTCAAGAGGTGGGCACAAGTACTTTGGGATCTTGCTGAGAAAATGATCAAACCTAGCATCGAACTCCTCCACTATTTCATTCTCTTTCTTCTTAATTTGGTTAAATTGCATCAATAACATTTCATTATCTTTCTTCTTTGTCCATATCTTACTGAGCAAATTTGTGATGGACTCATAAGATTGCAAGTGATTTTTGAGCAATCCCTTGAACCAATTTTTAGAGTCTTCATCAAGAGAATTAGATAATAACTTCATTGCAAGATCTTCATGTTCTACACCATCATTTTCCATGGCCACATCAATAACATAAAGATGGTCTTCTAGTGTTACAACATTATTTTCAGTGAACTTGCACAACTATTTGTGAGGCTCTTTGGGCATGGTATTAGGATAACCAAGGATGGTGGCCATATTTAATGGTTTGTAAGGGTCATTATCCCAAGGACGAGCCATTGGAGTAGGGGGGAGGTTACCTTGAAATGAGTCTTTGACAATGAGAGAATTATGAGGAGGTCTTCTTTGATAATCCTTAGAATTCTTAAACCTTCCTTTCTGAAGTGTCTTTTGAAAGGATGGATTCTTGGGTTGTGGAGGAAATGGATGTTTTTTTCTTTCGGCATAGATCATATGTATTCACTAGATAAGATTTATGAAATGCTCATAAAAAAAATGGGAACTTTCCTAAAATGGAGTTGCTAGGAAAGCTAAGGGTAAAGGTTTTGGGATCGACTTTTCACACTAGAAAATTTGGGTCATTTTGCGATGGATATTTTGATTCTCTTACAACGTTATGTCATGGATATTGCGATGAATCTTGAATCCCTAAAACGTCGTATCATGGGATGTGGAAATTTGGACGAACTTGAATTAATGTCGCAAGAGAAACGACCCTAGGGAACTTCTCACAATTGCCACAAAAAAAGAAATATCGTCGCCAATACAAAAATACATGCAATCTAAGTGAATGTAACAACCCCATCATTACGTCTACAAGAGAAATAGCAGTGCAATTTTTTTTGAAAAAAACTGGACAATAACGTCAATTACAGCTAGACGACTTAGCTAACGGCAAGCACCACGCCCGTAGAACATGCAACAACATCTAAAAATCCACACACAGGCACAAGTTCAACTGGGCGAAACATGTGTAGGACAACAAGGAGGAACGACTACCTTCCCGACACAAACATGACCATGCCTACAAGCTAAGGGACAACATCCCCATCTCGACGCAATGGCCTAGACAACAAGGACTAGAGCCTCTAGGCGCAAGAACCCAATGCCTGAAGGCGTTCAACCCATGTGTCATAAAGCAACTGGAAACGCTTGACAACACTCACACAGAATGCACTGACTCTGACCAAGTTCTCAATCACCACTATCCCATAGGGCATGCCATGATCCTCTCATCAGGAATCATGTCGTTCCTATGTGATAGACGCGTCAACAACCTTGGTGCAACATAAGTTATTCAGTCATAGAAAATTCATTCATTTGTTTAAATATCAAATCTGTGGGCAGTTAAAACAAACTCAGTCACATTTAATTGGAAAAAAGTGTGGGCATTTACAACAAGCTCATGCAATCGATTTAACAGCCAAAATCGTGGGCACTTCAATGGAAATTTCAGACATGTTTTAAATGGAAAAATCATGGGTTCCCTTTTCATTGCCCAGATGGAAAATGAAAACACATACAAGAATGACCAAAACGCCCTTCCCTTACCAGGATATCAATTATAAAAACACAGACAAGGAAATGATTTTTTTTTCCATTGCCAAGATACCAATACAACACAGACATGAATAACACAAAAAAAACGTTTTTTCGCTTCTAGGATACCAAATATAAAAATGCAGACAGGGAATCAAATCATTTTTTCCATTGCTAGAATACCAATACAATGCAGACAACAGTAAGAGAAACGCAAGGATCTAATGGTAAAATTCATGGAAATGATTGCATGGATTTTATCAGTCAAGGCATAGAGAAAAACCAACAAGGATGCAAGATAATCCATACGTAGAGGTCTTTGCTAGATGGTGCAATCAAACAATTATCCAAGGACAATAATGGAGGTAGACAACTGACAAGAGCTTCCTTCGCTCATCATCCATGCACAAAAAAGTAAGGCATTGAGATCCATAGGTCTATTAACACTAAAGCGACGACCGTAGATCAGGCTCCTAGCCGACTGCTCAGGCGAGGAATGATGAGCTAGGGACGAAATGCAAAAACAACCACAATCTTCATAAATCAATACACCACAGGGTGGTCAAGACATGTCGGGAATCGAAGGCCATGCGAGTCAATCAATCATCAAGCTATAGGCTATGGAAAAAATTCAGTCATCAACTAGAATGCTAAGACAATCAATTTACTTACCCCATTAAACATGTAGATCCAAAGCATAAATCCTACTATAATATACCATGCAAAAATAAAGAAAGTGTATCGTTGTCTGATTGCCCGCTCTGAGTTGATGTCCCACGCGCTTCGTGCAACTCCTTCTTGCTGACCGATGAGACTTCATCGGTACCTCCCAACCAACGCTAGGGATACTCTTCTTCCCCCTTAGCCCCACGAGCCACAAAGGGGCCACTCACACTATCCATAGATTCAACTAGCTCCCAGCTCGCCTTGCAAGGCTGAGCTACCACTCCTCACCGAGCTGGGTATCCCAACTCCCACAATGTTAAGAAACCAATACTGAATACTGCCGCAGCCCACACTCGCAAGCACGTCCGCTCGTAGGATCTTTCCTCCCTTCACGGCCCGAAGAACTTCTAATGTCCTTTTAGTATTTCCCTATCGGGAAACTTGTACCCACAGAATTTTTCTCGCGATCCCCTCTCTGTACTCGGAGGATCGGACTTCGCGACTTTGCGAATCCAAAGGTCGAGTGTAGGTTCCATGAATCCCCGAAACCTGATACAAGTCAATGCTGACCTTTTCCCTTCTCCTATCGGGGCTTCTTCTATCATGATTTTTCCACTCGCGATACCAAGCAACTGACCTTGCTGACTTCCAAACCCCGATACGCAGAAACCTCGATGCGCTTGCGAGTTGACTTTTCAATGTTCCCTTCACTCCATCGGCATTTCAGATTTCGCAATATCGTGAATCCTAATGCATATGTTTCAGGATTTCTCACCATGAAACTCTGATATATTGTGCCACCTGTCCACTAGCCGACTCCGCTAGGGCCCCACACTATCCTTCTGGCTGTCGGGATATCGCGTATCACGATTTTTCGATTCTTGGTGCTATACTTATGGAGCTTCAACCTACGAAACCTCGATATGTGAGTTCACATGTAGATCGACGGTCCTAGTGACTTTGATCCACGGTTCTGCCCCTCCTGAGCTTCGAACCTCTTGGGAATACTTCACCTTATCTCCCTTGCACCTCTGCAAGATCTAACAGCTCATGGTATTTCGCGAAATCTCCTCAAAGAATTTTGTCCGTCCATCTTTCCTTGTTGATCCCTGCGAAGCGACTAAGTGTTCCTCTTCACAGAACTCATTCACCTGCACGCAAACCTGTGACACCTACTTGAACACTCCATGTCACAAAATCCCTGTGCTTTCCCTTGGTGTTGACTCGAAGGTCCTATACCTCCTGAGATTTACCAACTCTGAGTCCTCTCAGAAACTTTCTTGCTCGCACTCCTTGCCGCAACCTTTAGACACTTCCAAGTGTTGAATACCTTCGACTCTGTGCACTCTTGCAACAACAGTCTCTCACACCTTACTCAAGTTCGCAACCCTGAGACTTTCCCTTGCCTACGCACTCCTTGCACGGCTCCTGTGCCCAACTGCACTTCTGCAGAAAATGAGAACAAATGCTACCTATCTGAACCCTCTGTCAATGCACTCCTTGTAGACAGTTCGACTGCACTCCCCTTAGGAATTCTCTTACTCAAATAGAGAAACAATTGAAACTCATTCCTACTTCCTCTCAGACTTCAACTCAACACATGAAATCATATACACAACATATAAAGCAAATGTATAATAGGAAGCAAACATTCATGAGCATATCATTCAACATCAATACACAGGGAACAACACAAAACCATGAATTTGAATCAATTCTTCTATTAATCCAAATATATGTACATGGGTGTTCTTACATAGTTCTCTGCATGCTCTTCTTCTCAATGCTCAGAATTATTTTACAATGCACAATGAGGGTGTCTATATCCCGTTTCCCTCTTGCGCTCTCAAACTATCTAATCTAGAATTAAATCCTATCTACCTGCATTAACTATATTAAATGCCTCCTACCTACTAAGGATGAGAGCTAAAGGCTCAAGGTACGATTACAATATACAAGTGTGCCTCATCTTAATGGCTCATTTAAGATCGCGCAACAATTTCCAAGGTATTTTCAAAATTTGTGTTGGCGCTTGCCTAGCTGTCCACTTGCATTCGCGTTGGCTCGCTTGATGTGGGAGATGCTCCTGAATCAAATACAAAAGCACAACAATAGATATACAAGAAAAATATGCAAAATCTCATTTATTACCATCAAACCCTTGAGGTAGGGCAACATCGTACAATGGATCCTATTATGGAAGGGATCCTCTCATGTTCACTTGCCTCTTCGAGGGGGCATCCTCCTATTGAGCTACTGCTCCACAATACAATACTTCTCTTCATGTCTAATTACATTGCTTGAATCTCTTTATATAGTGCTACCATCACCTAAGAACATTCTAGAGGAGGAATCTTCTAGAAGTAGAACCTTCTAAGAAGTCCTCTTACATTTATTATATCTAATTACCCATTTATTATATCTAACTACCATAGTGGGCCTTATTTAATAATATAGTGGACCTAGTCCACCTTACATTGAATGACCTCCACTATTATCACTATGGGCCCTCTGGCCCCCCCCACTACCTCTCTAGATACCTTACATTCCATCCCCCTTATGAAAGCATTGTCCTCAACGCTTGATGTACAACCATATACCAGGGTACCATGGATAATTGTGGACCATAATGTTGAAGAAGACTGAAGAACCAAGGTCCCATGTAGAAAGAAAATCCACCATGCTGAAGTAGTCCAACCACCATTGTAAGCCCGGGTCCCATGTCCAAGTGCTCATGTGAACTCCCCGTGGAAGATTTTGGAACCCAATAACCAACTCCAAATGATGCTCCAAAGACTGACACCTATCATGTGGATCCAAATAATAAGATCCATCCACATAGTGGAAAAGGGTCGTAGAAGAATCTGGAAGGAATAATACCACTGTAGAATATGCAGACTAAACGCTGGTAACTAGCTCCTGATGTGGGACATTGATGTTCTCTACAGAAGGTGGAGTAGAGTCATCAAATAAAATATGGAAGTGGTTGTCATCTCAGAAATGACAACTATACCAATTATCACAATCGTCCTCAAAATCATACCAAGCATATATATATTTATTATATTCATCCCTGATGATGTCTTCCATACAAAATCTCTCCTACATGCTATCTAATGAACTATGAAGACTATTATTGAGGCCATCTGCAAGGTCATGCAATTTGTCATGCAATGTGTTACACAATGTGTCATATAATTGAGATTTGAATGCTTCAAGAATTTCTTTGAGGTTTTGAGAAGAAATAGCCATCTGAGCACCCTATGAACCCTTCGGTCCCACAACCATCATGAAAAACCCCAAAAAATAGAACAATAAGTTACAACAGAAAATCGTGGTTTTTTCTGAAAAAAACCCTAAAAAACTGTTGAATTTAAAAAGCTCATAACTTCACTTCCCGGACTCCGTTTCGGCTGATTTGTTTTTTAAAATTGGGTGAAATTGTAAGAGGAACTCAGATATGTAATTTTTTTGAGAAAATTAGGCCTCCAGATACTACATAAATAAAAACAAATCACGTCGCCGTCCGCGGAAAAAGTCCTGAAAAATTGCAGATTTTAAAACTTCAATATCTTGACCTTCTGGACTCCATTTCGGACAATTTATTTTTTTCAACTTGGGTGTTTTTCTGAGAATAATTCAGATGTACAACCTATTTCTGCAAATTTTTCACATAAATATACCAAAAATTTCTGGAATGTTGTGGCCCTCTTTTTTTCTTCTCCGAAAAAAAATCTACAAAAATAAAAAATATTTGCCCACAATGTCTGCCAAGGAAAGTGCTCTGATACCACTTGTTAAGAACCCAATACTGAATACAAAAGAACCACAATAGATATACAAGAACAATATGAAAAATCTCATTTATTACCATCAAACCCTTGAGGTAGGGCAACACCGTACAATGGATGCTATTATGGAAGGGATCCTCTCCTGTTCACTTGCTTCTTCGAGGGGGCATCCTCCTATTGAGATACCGCTACACAATACAATACTTCTCTTCATATCTCATTACATTGTTTGAATCCCTTTATATAGTGCTACCATCACCTAAGAACATTCTACAGGAGGAATCGTCTAGAAGTAGAACCTTCTAAGAAGTCCTATTACATTTATTATATCTAATTACCCATTTATTATATCTAACCACCATATTGTGCCTTATTTAATAATATAGTGGACCTAGTCCACCTTGCATTGAATGAACTCCACTATTATCACTATGGGCCCTCTGGGCCCCCCCACTACCTCTCTAGCTACCTTACACACAAGCTAAGTCAGTCAAGTATATATTTCTATAGCGTAACATTACGCAAACATAAAAGATTCATCATCCTTCTCCTCCCTCCATTATATAGAGTTTCGAAGTCGTTTGCCTTCCCAAAATCCCATTTAATTTAATGTTTAATAAATTAATTCTTAAAAATCCTCCCCGTACAAGTGTCACTCATCCCCTTCATTCCTCCATAAATTAATTTCTTTAATTAATTAATTACTCTTATTTCCCTCACCCACCTAAAATCAATTCTAGAATCGCTCCTAGGTGTCCCCATATTCCCTTACAAGTTTTAATGACTTTCCTCGTTCCCAATTTACTAGTTGAGTTAATTTTGAAAGTTCTTAGATGCTAGATACCTTACTAAGTTTGACTTTCTGCTTTTTCCCTTGTGTTTCCCTTTTCTTTTTATATTTCCCTCTTTTCCTAGTTTCCTAATTATTTTAGATTTCCCTCTTTCCCCTTTTCATTTAGAACTCAATTTGGCAGGTGTAGAAATTAAGTTTTTTTTCCTTTTCCCTTTTTAATAAATAAATTTTAAATTATCATAATATAATAAAACAATTATTTCCCCTTTTTTTTAATTTTTATCACAACAGATTTTTATGAATCAATTAAATTGATTACTCCCTTCTTGTTACAAGATTAATGAATATTATCA
>ML801301.1:123981-138455 GCA_009831015.1 Picea engelmannii | reverse complement strand
TATATATATATATATATATATATTAAAAGGATAGAAAAATTCTACCACAGTATAATTTAGACCTAGACTTTAATTTTTGTTCTGGGCGACATTTTATTAGGGAAATTGTCTTAAAAATTTCTTATCACATTATTCGTCCTAAAGCCATCTAGGTTCATTCATTTATCATTAACAACACGACGTGCCCTTCAGGACTCACTAGGTTCTCCAAGGGTGCCACTTGTCTCATTTGTTTCCCTTACGCGACGTGCCCTTTAGGACGCACTATGTGCTCCAAGGGTGCCACTCGCCTCTTTCTATTTTTCTTGTGTGACATGCCCTTCAGGATGCACCACGTGCTCCAAGGTTGCCACTCACCTCTTGACTGACTTGGTAGACATCAAAAACCTCTAGACTCAATACTCCGCCAGGTGAACTTGTGGGAGAGTAAGGGCCTCTAAGGAATAAGGCCCTCGCCCTATTGCGCACCCCTTAGAATCATCGTGAGCGACTGTCGCAGTCTGCCCTCACAGCATCGTGGGTCCTCTCGAACTAGGTAAATGTTAACTTATAGTTCGAGCCATGAAGAGAGTGCTAATAGGTTGTGGCATGGTTTTTGTCCACCCCTCTCCCTCAACATCTTTGGTAGTCATGCATGACCCCTCTACTCCACATGTGAGTCTAGTCGGCAAGCTATCATTAGCCTACATCATCAACGAATCATGTCAGAAATATATCCATAATCATATCATCTAATTAGATGAACCAATATCAAATATAAAACAATCAAACCCCAATAGTTCACTCCCCAACTCGATCCAGAGTCAAAGGGGTTCCATCAATACCTCTACATCCTCGAGGTCCAAAATCTTGCACACAGTAAAACTGAGTCAAGAGCACCTATCTATGTCAAGGCAAAAAAACAACATGTCATCAACCCATAATGCCTCATAATCCAAATCAAAAGTTTAATAGTATAATAATCTGGATCACTTGCGAGCAAGTGTCCTCAAAGAACAAGTTCACTCAGTGTGCGCAAGAGCAGGATGTTACATACACCCCCTCTTGGTATAAAATTTGTCCCTAAGTTTCACAATATAAATGTTGAAATAATGTGTATCACAGTATTATAAGTCTATCTATCAAACAAAAATGGAAACTATTGGCGCATATCATATTCGTCCTCCCAAGTCGTCGAGTGTGGACTATTGTTGTCCCTCTGGACCTTGACCTGCTCTATTGTTCGACACCATAGCTGTCGAATGCGATGATCTAAGATGCAGATCGGCTCAGCAGTGAGTGCACCCTCATCCGACACCTGCAAGGTGCTCAAGTCAAAACATGTCTAGGATCACTAATCATAATGTCTCAGATAGAGACGTGAAAGACATTATGCATACGCCTCAAGAATCCGCAAGGCTAGTCAAAAGGTTACGGGCCTCTCTTTTCCACAATATCGTAGGAGATAGTTTATCCCCTTTTCCAAACTTGATCGAACTCTTATGTGGTTTCCACCACAAAAATACTCGATCGCCATATCGTAACTACGGTTGACACGACGCGCATCGACATAACTCTTATGTTGATCCTGCGCTTCCTTAATCCTTTGTCTTATGGTTTGCATTTTCTCTTCTACTTGTTGGATATCTTATGGTCACACTAGGACCCTATCCTCAAGTCGATCCCAACTCAAAGGCGTCTGACATGGTCACCTATAAAGAAACTCGAAAGGCACCATCTCAATGGTTCTTTGGTAATTGTTGTTATAAGCGAATTCCACAAGTGGCAAGAATTCTTCCCAACGCTTTTGTTGGTCCATCACGTATAGGCGCAAAATATCCTCCAAGGTCTGGTTCATTTTTTCAGTCTGCCTGTTAGTCTTCGGGTGATACGTAGTATTGAAGTTAAGTTGGGTTCCCAAGGGCCTCTTGGAAACTCGTTCAAAATTGTCTCATAAACACTAATCCTCAATCGAATATAATCCTCTTAGGAACGCCATGCACCCTCACAATCTCACTGATGAAAACTCTAGCTATGTCAGATGCCAGATACATCGTATGCACAGGAATAAAGTGAGAACTATTTGTCAGAGTGTCTACTACTACAAAAATTGATTCGTGTCTCATTTTCTTCAGTGGAAATCCAACAATAAAATCCATCGAAATAACCTCCCATTTCAATTCTAGAATAGTGTGTGGCCATAGTAATCCTGTTGGGTGTCCATGTTTAGCCTTTACCTCCTGACATTCTAGACATCTAGTCACCTAGTTGACTATGTCTACTTTCATTCCCTTCTAGAAAAATAAGGGTTTACGGTCTACCCTCATCTTCATGACTCCCGTGTGAGCCATGCTCACTACTCTATGAGACTCATTTAGGATCAAGATCCTCAACTCATCGTTCGGTGGTACAAAATTCGATTTTTAAACCTCAATAATCCATCGTTGTCAAATGTAAATCCTTCAAATATTGGTACAATCATTTTGTTTTGTTCAATAAAACCCTCGACCTCTTGTACCAGTCATCGTCACACTGTAAAGTTTGAATCTTTTCACATAGATTCATTTGAAGAGGCAACACCGAAAAGATGTGTGGTCTTTGACTCAATGCATCTACCACTCAGTTCACTGTCAGTTTTATGTAAATAATCTTGAATTCGTACTCGCTAGGAAATTCCGACCAACATCATTGTCGTGCATTCAGGTCACTTGCATACAGATGTGATGTAGTCCATAGTGATCCATCTTTAGTTCGAATTTTCGTCCAGCAAGGTATTGTCTCGAAACCTTCAAGGCCTGATCAATGGCTAACAACTCCAAATCATGCACCGCATAGTTTGCCTCATGCCTTCTCAGTTTCCTCGATATGCAGGTGATCACTCGATCGTCTTGCATCAAGACTCGACCTAAGCCTTCCTTGGATGTGTCAATGCATACCAAGAAGTCTGTGTCCATGTCAGGGATATTTACTATTGGTGTTGTTGTCAACAACTCCTTGAGCCCCTGAAATGCTACCACACATTTCTCGGTCCAAACAAACTTCTTGTTCTTCTTCTTCAGTTCCATGATCAGATTTGCTATCTTCGAAAATCCCTCGACGAACCGTTGATAATATCCTGTTAAACCCATAAAGCTACGTACTTTTGGGACGTTCATCAGTGCAGGCCATTCCATAATAGCCTCAACCTTTGCTAGATCCACGATGATACCTTCGCCGGAGATGACATGCCCTAAGTAGTGAATCTTCGATTGATAAAAAGAGCATTTGGACAACTTCCCATACAATTTGTGCTCTCACAGACATTGTAGTACCAAGCGTAAGTGCTCGTCATGCTCCTTCGTCATCTGAGAGTAAATGAAAATATCATCAATGAATACTTGGACAAACTTGTCCAAGTACTCGCGTAACACCTCGTTCATCAAACTCAAAAAAAACCTTGGGGCGTTTGTCAGTTCAAACAGTAAAACAATAAACTCATAATGTCCAAAACTCGTCTTAAGGTAGTCTTAGGGACGTCGTCCTCCTTGATCTGTAACTGGTAATACCCTAATCACAAATCGATATTTGAGAACACCGTCACACCCTTCAATTGATCGAACAAATCATTAATCCTCGACAACGGATACTAATTCTTGATCGTTTCCTTGTTCAATTGATGGTAGTTAATGCAGAGCCTCCATGAACCATCCTTCTTTCATATGAAAATAAAAGGCACACCCCATGGTGACACACTTGGACATATCAGTCCCAGGTCCAACAATTCTTTCAGTTGCCTTCTCAACTCATGTAACACCAGGGTCAACATACGATAAGGCATTCTAGCTATCGGTTCAGTCCCCAGTTTTAGGTCTATAGTAAACTCCAATTCCCTCTCCAGCGACATCCCAGGTAACTCCTCCAGAAAGACGTCTACAAACTCTCTCACTACTGGAAGGTGTTCTAGACCTTCCGCTACTCCCTTCTTGTTTAACTCAAGGATCGCATAGAGCTTGCACCCCTTTTACATTCTCTTCCGTAGCTGTAAGGAGGAGATGAACCTCAGGGAAAATCCCTGGTTCCAACCTACAATCAGACGTCTCTGTTCCTCATCATCCACCAAGATCAACCGTTTCGTCCTACAATTGGGTATCACCTTATGCAATTCCAAGCAGTCCATACCAATCACGACATCATAAGATCTTAAGATCGTGACATACAGGTTGGCCCTGGTGACAAACTCTCCCAAGTTAAGGGTACATCTCGTAACCCTTTCTCCAACCTTCTGTTTAGCTCCTGAAGCCCTCTCTACGAAGCTAAACTCATCATGTTCGACTACCTTTACCTTAATCCTTTTTATCTCTGCACTAGAAACGAAACTCTTGGTAGCCCCAGGATCTATCAAAATACTAAGGGTATGGTCAACGACGGTACCTAACATCTCGAGCATAGTCGACTGGTGCTCTGCCTGGTGGTTATTCACCATGGCATGAATTCAATGGGCCTTGACCAAACTCCCAAGGTAGTGGGTCTGGCTGATCCAGATGCATTGGCCCTTTCCTCTAGGCAAGAATGTTAGTAATGTGGCACCCCACAATCCAACACACTTTCTTAGGTCTAGTAATACTAGTACCTGAAGTAGAAGCTAAATTCTAACAATAAGGCCAAACTTGAACTTATTGACCTTAATTTTCTCGGTAACTTGGTGTGGATCATACCAAAGCAGCTCCAAAATAGGCCTCGTACTCGGGCACCATGTGGCTACCTCGTCGTAAGGTGTCGAACTCATTGAGTTGATGCTCAACAAATTCCTTACTAAGATACCTATCCTCGAACTATCCCTCGAATAGTTCCCATGACATGTCATTGATGGCCATGCTCAAAAGTGGCAGGAGCATCTTCTGCCATAAAAGAGCGCTCCCCTTCAGTCGAAATACCACCATGCGGACCTTCATGCCGGAGGTCATAATCACTAAGCGTGAAGCACAACGCCTTTCTCTACAATTTTTCCTCGACGACACAACCATTTGCGACACTCATGGGCTTGAGAACTCAAATATCTCGAGTTCTCGATGGATGATAATGGTACTAGTTAGGGCGCGATGTGGACCCTGAGGGGAACAGGTGCCCCGGCCTCATCTCAGTACCAATGATGAATCAAGGCCCTTTGACAATACCTGGAAGGGTCTTGTCAGACCATCATCATCCCTTACAAAAAGTGAATCCAGCCCAAGGAATTGTTCCTCCCCTTGGGGGTTTGACTCCGAGGGTGCGGGAACTTCTAGAGGCATCACACCTCCTTCCACGACACCACATTGTGAACCTCTGAGGCATCCTCTAAATGAGATCACCACAAGGACACGTTAAGGTTTTTAATTAACACAAGGGTTAATACTTATGGGTTTACTGCAGTGGAAATCCTGGCGATCCACAGTCGTAGGGTTGAACCTGCTCTAATACCATATGTAACGACCTCATCATTATGTCTACAATAAAAACAACAGTGAATTTTGTTTTGGCAAAAATAGGACAACAATGTCGATTATAGCTAGACGACACAGCTGACGGTGAGCACCGCGCCCGTAGAACAGGAAACAACAGCTAAGACTCCACACACAGGCACAAGTTCAACTGGGCGAAACATGTGTAAAACAACAAGGAGGAATGACTACCCGCCCAACACAAACACGACCACGCCTACAAGCTAAGGGAAAACATCCCAATCCCGATTCAATGGCCTAGACAACAAGGACTAGAACCTCTAGGCATGTGGAGCCAACGCCTGAAGGCATTCAATCCATAGGCCATAAAGCAACTGACAACGCTTGAAAACACTCACACAGAACGCACTGACTCTGAACAAGTTCTTTCTCTCCGCTATCCCATAGGGCGTGCCATGATCCTCTCATCATGAATCATGTCGTTCCCAAGTGATAGACGCGTCAACAACCTTGGTGCAACATAAGCTATCTGGACTAAGGACTCTAGATAATCTGATGCGCTAGGAGCCGAATACCGATAAGAAAACCACGCCCAATCCCCTACAATAGGTCGACGAGACACCAGAGGATGACTACCAGGGAATACACGAGCCAATACACAACATTGTCAATGACCCAACCAATCACCCCGTCTAAACTAGTCAATGATTACAATCTATTTTAACATTGGTTACCATTCAAAAAGGGGCACGTCTAAATTACAAGTATTCATTAATGCACCCACTAATTTAACGTTAAATACAATCAATCTAAAAAGTCCAAGTAGTCAATACTGGAACTATAAACAATAAATACATTCTAATCTCAATTGTAAATCAATTAGCAAGTCTAAATTTGCAATTTCGTCTTTACTCACCAATCTAATTTTAATCATTATTACAATCTAACTGGGCAATTTTAAGTTAATCAAAATCTCAATCTAACTAGCCCTTAACTTTAAATAACCACATTAACAATCTTAATGTAGAATTCTACCATTATAACACTTATGAACAATTAAATCTCAACATGTCGTCTAGCTATATTGACCGAACTAACAATACTAGTTGTCTATTAACCTTAAGAGGGAAATTGTTGACTGGTAACATCGTTGTAGCAATTTAACATGGAAATTAACATGACCAGTAACCTTGTTGTAGCAATTAATGTTTGGCAGTGAGAACATTGGGTAAACACTCAATTTGAAGGAGAATAATAAATAAAAAACAATACAAAGTGCAGAAGGATCAACTCGTGGTCATTCAACAGCCAAAACACAGTCGACATTTACGGCAATTTCGTGTCCATTCAACAACAAAGCTCAATCAATCTTTTAAGGGAAAAATTTGTCCAATCAAAAACAAACGCAATCCATCATTTAAGGGAAAAATGCAGTCACAGTTACATGGCAAAATCATGGTCATTTACAACAAATTCAGTCACATTTTCAAAGGGAAAAATTGTGGTCAATTAAAGCAACAACATAGTCTTCATTTAAAAAAAAAATCGTTGTGCCAGAATGCACCAAAGGGAAACTATATTGTCATCATCATTTAGAGGTAAGACATTGTGAAAAATACACCAGAAAGAAACCACATTTTTTTTTTCATTAAATAATAATCAATTCGCTGTACCAACACACCAGAAAAACGTAGTATACCTTTGATGGCAAATCGTGGGCATTTAACAACATCTCAGTCAATATTTTTAACAACAAATTCGTGGGCGTTTTCAGCAAATTCAGTCATTCGTTTTAATATCAAATTCGTGGGCGTTTACATCAAATTCAGTCATTCATTTAAATATCAAATCCGTGGGCGGTTACAGCAAACTCAATCACATTTAATTGGAAAAAATCGTGGGCATTTATAGCAAGCTCAGATAATCGATTTAATAGCCAAAATCATGGGCACTTCAATGAAAATCTCAGACATGCTTTAAATGGAAAAATCGTGGGTTCCCTTTTCATTTCCTGGATGCCAAATGCAAATGTATACAGGAATGACAAAAACACCCTTCCCTTACAAGGATACCAATTATAAAAACGCAGACAGGGAAATGATTTTGTTTTTCCATTGCCAGGATACCAATACAACACAGACATGAATAACATAAAAAAATTGTTTTTCCATTTCCAGGATACCAAACATAAAAATGCAGAAAGGGAATAAAATCGTTTTTTTCCATTTCCAGAATACCAATACAACGCAGAAAACAATAAGAGAAACACAAGGATCCAATGGGAAAAGTCATAGAAATGATTGTAGGGATTCTATCAGTCAAGGCACAGAGAAAAAAAAACAAGGACACAAGATAATCCATACGTAGAGATCTTTGCTAGATGGCGCAATCAAACAATCATCCAAGGAAAATAACAGAGGTAGACGACTGAGAGGAACGTCCTTCGCTCATCATCCACGCACAGAAAAGTAGGGCGTTGAGATCCATAAGTCTATTAATTCCAAAGCGATGATCGTAGATCAGGCTCTTGGCCGACTGCTCAGGCGAGGACTGATGAGCTAGGGATGAAAGGCAAAAAAAACACAATCTTCACAAATCAATACACCACAGGGCAGTCAAGACATGTCAGGAATCGAAGGCCATGGGATTCAATCAATCATCGAGCCATAGGCTATGGAAAAAATTTCAGTCATCAACTAGAATTCTAAGACAATCAATTTACTTACCACATTAAACATGCAGATCCAAAGCATAAATCCTACTACAATCTACCATGCAAAAATAAAGAAAGTGTACCATTTCCTGATCACCCGCTCTAAGTTGATGTCCCGCGCACTTCGTGCAACTCCCTCTTACCAACTGATGAGACTTCACTGGTGCCTCCCAGCCAACTCTATGGGTACTCTTCTTCCCCCTTAGCCCCCCGAGCTGCAAAGGGGCCTCACACACTATCCAAAGATTCAGTTAGATCCCATCTCACCTCGCAAGGTTGAGCTACCACTCCTCACTGAGTTGGGTATCCCAACTCCCACAAGATAATTCAATCAAGTATAGATTTATGTAGCATAATGTTACCCAAATAGAAGATATCCATCATCCTTATCCTCCCTCCATTATATAGAGTTTGAAGTCCTTTACCTTCCCAAAATCTCATATAATTTAATGTTTAATAAATTAATTTTTAAAAATCCTCCCCGTACAAGTGTCACCCATCCCCTTCATTCCTCCATAAATTAATTTCTTTAATTAATTAATTACCCCTATTTCCCTCGCCCACCTAAAATCAATCCTAGAATCTCTCCTAGGCGTCCCCATATTCCTTACAAGTTTTAATGATTTTCCCCATTCCCAATTTACTATTTAAGTTAATTTAAAAAGTTCTTAAATGCTAGATACCTTACTAAGTTTGACTTTCTTATTTTCCCCTTGTGTTTCCCTTTTCTTTTTATGTTTCTCTCTTTTCCTAGTTTCCTAATTATTTTAGATTTCCCTCTTTCCCCTTTTCATTTAGAGCTCAATTTGGCAGGTGTAGAAATTAACTTTTTTTTCCCTTTTTAATAAATGAATTTTAAATTCTCATAATATAATAAAACAATTATTTCCCCTTTTTTTTAATTTTATCCCAACAGATTTTTATGAATCAATTAAATTGATTACTCCCTTCTTGTTACAAGATTAATGAAGATTATCATCATTATTTATTATATATATATATATATATTAAAAGGATAGAAAAATTCTGCCACAATATAATTTAGACCTAGACTTTAATTTTTGTGTTGGGCGATATTTTATTAGGGAAATTGTTTTAAAAATTTCTTATCACGTTATTCGTCTTAAGGCCATCTAGGTTCATTCATTTATCATTAATAACATGACGTTCCCTTCAGGATGCACTAGGTGCTCCAAGGGTGCCACTCACCTCATCTGTTTCCCTTGCACGACGTGTCCTTTAGGACACACTATGTGCTCGAAGGGTGCCACTTGCCTCTTTCCATTTTTCTTGAGCGACGTGCTCTTCAGGACGCACCATGTGTCCAAGGTTTCCACTCACCTCTTAACTGATTTGGTAGACATCAAAAACCCTTGGAGTCAATAATCCACCAGGTGAAATTGTGGGAGACTAAGGGCCTCTAGGGAATAAGGCCCTTGCCTTATTGCACACCCCTTAGAATCATCGTGAGCGACTGTCACAATCTTCCCTCACGACATCGTGGGTCCTCTCGAACTAGGTAAATGTTAACCTACAGTTTGAACCATGATGGGAGTGCTAGTAGGCTGTGGCAGAGATGTTGTCCACACCTATCCCTCAACATCTCTGGTAGTCATGTGTGACCCCTCTACTACACATGTGATTCTGGTCAGCAAGCTATTGTTAGCCTGCATCATCAATGAATCATGTCAGAAATATATCCATAATCATATCATGTAATCAGATGCACCAATATCAAATATAAAACAATCAAACCCCAATAGTTCACTCCCCGACTCGATCCAGAGTCCAAGGGGTTCCATCGATGCCTCTGCATCCTCGAGGTCCAAAATCCTTCACACTCAGTAAAACTGAGTCAATAGCACCTGTTTATGTCAAGGCAACAAAACAACATGTCATCAACCCATAACGCCTCATAATCCAAATCAAAATTTTAATAGTATAATAATGTGGATCACTTGCGAGCAAGTGTCCTCAAAGAACAAGTTCACTCAGTGTTCACAAGAGTGGGATGTTACAGTGAAACCAACATTTCGTCACAATTGTGACAACCCTTGCAACGACAATTATATAGAAAATGCATTGCAACAAATTTTGTTTTCGTCGCACTTGCGACAACAACATTTTGTTGTTTATATAGCAAATGTGTCGCAACAACTTTTGTTGTCGTTGCAACTGCAATGACACGCATTTGTTGTTTCTACAGCAAATGTGTCGCAACAATGTTTGTTGTCATCGCACTTGCGACGACGACATTTCTTTGTTTTTATAGAACATCCGTCGCAGGTATATTATGATCGTCGAAATTGAGACGACAATTATTAATTTTAAAAAAATAATAATAAATTATTTTAGGTTGCAATTTTAATATTAATGTTACCATATTAATAACTATCAATAGAACTCTATCTCCAAGGTCATTCTCAGAACTCATATTTTTCTACAATATGCCTTAAATGAAGCCATATACCTTCTTTGACTTATCAATGAATCCTTAAATCTATGTAAGAGGTTGGTGGGGAAAGTCTTGTCACATAATAATGGTAGCATGGGTTGAGTACAATCTTCATGCCATGGGAAGTGTAAGAGTCCTACATTCTGCTAGTTATAGGTAATGCCATCCATCATTTCCACCAATGATATCATTGTCATTGACTCTAACATTGTGGGAATCAAATATAGTTCATCATTCATTATCCATTTTATACTCTTTATATCCTTGAGAGACAAATATAGTTCTTTTAGGAAATTATTAGAATGAATACAATAGATCAAGCTCTTTCTATCCACACTAAAGTGAACTAGAGAGAATAATATATCTAAGGGACCATGAAGTATATAAAGTGAATATATTCCTTATGTTGCATGTTTTAGTGGAAGAGAGTTGCTTATCTATCGAAGGATGAATTGGATTCTTATAATGCTTTGTGTTGAGAAGTAATGCAGGAGCATCTCTCCATGTCAACCATGCTCCAGCCATCCAACCCACGTCAGTGCACACACTCAATGGGAAGAGGCACAGTCTCATTTCAAAATTTGAAATTTGAATGTAATTAATGTTGTAGGTTGTTGAGCCATGGAGCCGTGCCTTTGCCTAGGCATTATAGTAGGGAGACTTGAATGTTTGTAAGGCTGAGATCTAGATCCAATTTTGGACTAGATATCCCATTCAATGTAATTGAATAGGGTAGGTAGATTGGAGGGAAGATCTCAAAGAGCCCCCTCATGTAAAAGATAGGGAGATCTTCTTTGTATTATTGGAAGAGAGATCAGAGTAGTGGTAGCAGAGTAGGCAGAGAGATTAGAGAGGAGCCAATACTTTTTTACATTATGCGCTCAGAACACCTTTGTAAAGAGGCATTTTTATTAATACAAACAAAAGCAGTTTTTCCTACAAGTATTTTTGTGTTGAATGAATGTCTATGTGTGTTCAATGTATGTTGTAGATGTATGTTAGGTATGCATTTGCAGGGGTTGTTTGATTTCAGGGTTAGAGGTCTTTGAGGCTTCACACCTTAAGGGTGTGATAGAACAGTGAGGGTTCTGATAGCCATGCATAGAGGGTGCATTTCTGAATTCTTCGGGTTCAGACAAAGGCGTGCCAGGAGGGCACAGTAGCTGAAATCATTGGCTAAGAGGAAGACCTCAAGGTTGTTGAATACCTTGGAGATAAGGTTGTGTATGAGAGACACAGTTGCAGACAGAAACTCTGCTGTGAGTTCTGTAGAGCTCTTCCAAGTGGGCATTGAGCATATGCATAGGATGAATTGAGGGAGAACTTTGTTGTGAGTTCAACAGAAGTCAGAATCACTGAAGATTCTAGACACTCTTCTAGGTGGGCATTGAGTAGATGTGCATATAGAGCATAGAAGGAAGAACTCTTTGAGTTCTAAAATTGAAGAAGAGTCCATAGAGGGATCTTCACAAGGTTGTTGAACACCTTGAATACTCAACAATAGGTTGCTTGGGCAGAGGAGTGTCAGGAGAGCATTTGATTCTCCATCTAGAGAGAGGGAAAAAGGACTGAGTTCCTTAGAACTCTAAGTAATAGGAAAGCTCAGAAGAGATAGCACCTTTTTGTGTGCAAAGACTCTGGAAGGAGTGCAGAAGTCGAAGAATCCTTTGAAGATTCGAAAGGAGAAGATCAGGAGGGATAGCGTTTTTATACATGTAGGCGAGACTCAAAGATGAAGAGCTCGCAGAAGCAAGGCAAAGGTCGAGGCCTTTAGCACTTGAAAAATCTTCCAAGTATTGGAAGAAAGAACATGTTCAGGAGGAAGCACAACTATCATCGGATCAGCCGAAGAGATCTGGACCGTTGGTTTTTCCATGTCCAGGGAGTAGCAGGAGAGTGCATAAAACGGGAGAGATCGTGAGCCATCATATCTTGCTCAGGATCGTTGACAGTCGTTGGATCAGCAAGAAGTTGCACATGGGTTAATCCTTAAGCGTAGATCAAAGGAGAGAAGTCCCAAAATAGTGAACACATCAAGATTTTGGACTTCGGGATTTCGGAAGTCCTCATGACGAGAGATCAAGAATCTTCATGGTGAATGTCCCAAAATAGATCTGAGTCATCCATTGGAAGGAGGACACATGTCACGAGATTTCCCACATCGGGGATTAGGACACCGCAACTCACAGAGGTGAGCATTTCAACTCCGCACGTGGTGAAGTCCCAAAATGACCTGGACCATCCATTCGTGGAGGACACGTGGCGGAGATTGAGAGTCCATCAATATTTCGGATACCGGGGATTCGAGTTGACAGAGGATTTGTGTCACAGGAGGTCGCAAGTCACAAAATCGTGAAACGACGAGGACCATCCATCTGAGGGAGGACACGTGGTAGCAATCTAGGATTTCGGGAAAAAAACCCCAAAAGGAAAGGCCATTTCGGCAAATCGGATATCAGGAATTCGGGAGTTCCATTGACAAGAGGTCGAGCTCTCACATTGATAAATCCCGAAAGGATTTGAGCCGTTACATCAAGAGGGGCTTAGAGCCATTGATCTGCTCAAAAGAGGGGAACCCAGAATTCAAGATTTCGACATTTCAGAATTTGGAACTTCGAGAGTTCTGAGGACAAGGGGTCCGAGCATTTCGGTGTTTGAAAGCCCGAAATCATGAAAGGGCGAAGAACCAGAGAAAAAGGGCATATCGACATTTCAGCATTTCGGTGTTCAGGAGTTCAAGAAGACAGAGGTTCTTGACATTAGAACTATGTGAGTCCCGAAACCCTAAATTCATGGTCGTGTATAGAAGACTGTGAGCAGGGAAGAAGGACATGTGGATCGGGAATCTGAGATTCCAGCAGGGAATCAAAAGAGTCGCTTCGGCTAAAGGGGAAGCGATTGAACGATCCTGAGAGCAGACTTCGGCCCGAGGGTCAGGAGGGGTTTGCACCAAGAAGGTTAGGTAAGAATGTGAGTAGAAAGGTTGGGATGAGAAATATAGAATCTTATTGCTTGGTTTTTTCACCATGGTGGCCTCGTAGCCTAGGTTGGTGGTGGTATCTACACTAGATGGTTGTAGTTCAATGTAAATTTTCTCGTACATGACCAATCTCTTGGACCATTTTTTGTTAAATCATGTTTTTGTTTATGAATATGAAAAATTACTGTTACTCCCAGTCATAAAAAAATTATGTGTTATGCATGCTATGTGTCATTTGTTTTTTCCGATTTTGAATTTAAGTATACAAGGAAATGAAGGAAAATTTCATGACGCAAGAGAAGAAAATGATTTACACCTTTTCGGAAATGTGTTTTGGAATGTGGAGGTGACCACCCTTCAAACCTGCATTTTTCAAAGACATTAAAAGGTTAAATGATTGAATAATAGCTAAACATATATGAGGAAATAATCATGTACAAGTGAAAAGGAAGGCTACTAGGTGAGCTTGAAACAAGAGAACTCTTAGCTCACACATACACAATACATAAGATAAGACGCATGTAAATGTGTTGAACCTGCACAGAATAGATCTAGCTAAACAATAATACACACATTTGCAGAG
This sequence comes from Picea engelmannii, assembly GCA_009831015.1. Taxonomy (NCBI): domain Eukaryota; kingdom Viridiplantae; phylum Streptophyta; class Pinopsida; order Pinales; family Pinaceae; genus Picea; species Picea engelmannii. The sequence continues at coordinate 124,328 of ML801301.1, read as the reverse complement.
AGAATTGGAGAAAGAAGAAGAAGTAGAGAAAGAATGGAAGAATTCTCATTAACCGTTTCCACACTCAAAGAGTGAATAATTTACAATAGATATAGGATACATGAGTAACTAATGAGCCATAGTGGTGGTCTAGATTGATTTGGACACACACCAGCAGTTACAAGAGTAAACTGCCACCTAGTCTAGTCTCTCAGGCAGATACGAGAGTGAACTGCCACCTAGCTGAGTTAACTAGTCAACTAGTCTTTAGTTAACTGACTAAACAAAGAGTAGTGAGTTGGTGATGATCCCAATGTTGCATGGTGACAAAACCAATGCAACATCTAAACTCAACTCAACTAGTCAAA
>ML801301.1:97751-123931 GCA_009831015.1 Picea engelmannii | reverse complement strand
AACATCTAAACTCAACTCAACTAGTCAAACTGAAGTGTCAACTAAAAGAGAATATTCTCCAGGTGGAATATTCTCCCCTAAAATATAGGAGACTAGATAATGACTAATTATGACTAATAAACAAGGAATAACCTTAGGAAAAAAAAATCCTAGGTGTGTGTGAAGTAACTCCAACACCCCCCCTAAACATCACTATGGTGAAAATAAAGAATACCCAAATACAAAAGATACATTGAACTAAACGAGGAAAGAGGGAAAACCTCATGGGAACAAAACCCCCCCTCAAATTACAATGCATAAAATAAAAAATGATAAGGAACAAAAGGCAGTTGCTAAGCAACCATGTCCTTCAGTCCAAGAAGACCTCGCAATTGTGCAAGTTTGTGCTTTTTGAAGATTTTGTTGAAGATGTAGATGTCTACACAGATCTGATGAAGTATATGAATCATTGATATTTCCACACATATCCACTTTATCTTCTTGTAATGAATAATATCTAGATAAATTTTGGATGAAATTTTGAAAACCGTGCAGCCGTTTCCAGAAAAATGTTGAAATATTGTTGATTTTAAAACAATCATAACTTCACTTTTTGGATTCCGTTTTGGACGATTTTTTTTTTGAAATTGGATATTTTCCTGAGAGGAATTAAAATATCCAATTTGTTTCTTAAAATTGTGATCATAAAATATCATAATGGATTCTGATGTGTGCGGCTCCCTTTTTGACTCCTGAGATGCATTCATGGTGCATACAAAAGTGTCTGCATGTGACTCCTAAGATGCATGCCATATATATTCCACATAAATTTCAGAAAACAAATCTTAAATGGAATAGACATCATATTCAATTAATGGAATACAAATTTATGTAGATACTTGTGTAGAAGGCTCTTCAAACTGAGATGATTTATCTTCCAGTGGCTTTTCTACATTCTCTTTCTTATCAACATTTTGCATGCATTCTTCCTCATTCCCAAATAAAACCTCCAATCTGATCCATAAATCATTTGGAGTGAATTTTTGTGAGTCATCATATACTTGATGGAGAATTTCAGGAGAAATAAAATAGAGGATACATCCTATGGCCATATCTTGTCTATTGAGAAAGTCATTTTTCTCATCGACAGAATCAGACTCTACTTCCATTCCCATGGTTATTTGGTATAATCCTTTGCATATTATCATAATCAAAATTTTTGGCTTTCATTCCAAATAGTTATGAGGCGTGAGAAGTATTTCTGGCGACTAATCCATCTTTTGTTGTCTTCAATCTTTTGTACCTGCAAAAAATGATTTGGTGTAGCTTTTTCTTAGCAGTTCGTCGGCTCTGATACCATGTAAATGTGTTGAACCTACACATAATAGATATTACTAAGAAATAATACACACATTTGCAAAGAGAGCTGGAGAAAGAAGAAGAAGTAGAGAAAGAATGGAAGAATTCTCATTAACCGTTTCCACACTCAAAGAGTGAATAATTTAAAATAGATATAGGATACATGAGTAAATAATGAGCCATAATGGTGGTCTAGATTGATATGAACACACACAAGCAGTTACAAGAGTAAACTTCCACCTAGTCTAGTCTCTCAGGCAGTTATGGGAGTGAACTGCCACCTAGCTGAGTTAACTAGTCAACTAGTCTTTAGTTAACTAACTGAAGAAAGAGTAGTGAGTTGGTGATGATCCCAATGTTGCATGGTGAAAAAACCAATGCAACATCTAAACTCAACTCAACTAGTCAAACTGAAGTGTCAACTGAAAGAGAATATTCTCCAGGTGGAATATTCTCCCCTAAAATATAGGAGACTAGATAATGACTAATTATGATTAATAAACAAGGAATAACCTTAGGAAAAATAAATCATGGGTGTGTGTGAAGTAAATCCAACAACGCCATGTAAAACTCAAGTGCACCACTATCTAAGGGAGTTTTAGCCTTTGGAATACATTGTGCAAGAAGATTAGATATGAATTCTACCTAATAAAATATCATTCCATGCTTGAGCACCCCATGCATAATAAAAAACCATCTTAACCATAAGTATCTAGTGCATCGTCTACCATACAAGAGGTTCAAGAGAATTGATAAGGATTTAAGTTCTCATAAGAATGGAGGGAGGCCATGAAGCCTAAGGAAATGGCTAGAGGATATGGAGTTCACTAGAGTTTAAAATTGCTTAAATATTTCTAACCTACAAGGTTACATATAAAATAAATAATGCAATATAGAAGATGAAATACTCAAAGGAAATGTGTCTAAACTAAAATATTTGCTTGGGTGGTACAACAACTATTTGATAATACTTATTTCAATAGGTCGATGGCAATGTATGGATTTGATGTAAGAGTTTCACATGGTGTATTTTACAAATACAAAACACAATCCTAAGACTCTAACACAACTCAATTGACCTTCACTCAAATAGTTAAATATTAATTAGGCCTTCAAAGTGCTTCAATGTATGGTGATGAAACCCACCATAGAAAACACATGAAGGCATGAGAGGCACTATGATTCCACAATAGGGGAGAAAGGGGACCTATGGGAAAATAAATCCTCTATCTCCAAGGTCATTCTCAGAGCTCATATTTTTCAACAATGTGCCTTAAATGAAGCCATATACCTTCTTTGACTTATCAACCAATCCTTGAATCTATGTAAGAGGTTGGTGGGGAAATTATTTTCACATAATAATGGGAGCATGGGTTGAGTACAATATTCATGCCATGGGAAGTGTAAGAGTCCTACATTCCGCTAGTTATAGGTAATGTCATTCATCAATTCCACTAATGATATCATTTTCATTGACTCTAACATTGTGGGACACACTCTAAGATTAATTCTCTACATATTTCATGTTGTATTCTCCATTTCCAACCCATACAAATTTGGAAATTAACCAAAATCAACATCAATAAGAGGAAAATTGTAGACTTTGGATGAAATATCATGGTTGTAGGTGAGCATATAGGATAGGGAATATAACAATTCATCATTCACTATCCATTATATACTCTTTATATCCTTGAGAGACAAATATAGTTCTTTTAGGAAATTCTTAGAAAGAATACAATAGATCAAGCTCTTTTTATCCACACTAAAGAGAACGAGAGAGAATAATATATCTAAGGTACCATGAAGTACATAAAGTGAATATATTCCTTATGTTGCATGTTGTAGTGGAAGAGAGTTCCTTATCTATCGCAAGATGAATCAGATTATTGTAATGCTTTATGTTGATAAGGTTAGGTAAGAATGTGAGTAGAAAGGTTGGGATGAGAAATATAGAATCTTATTGCTTGGTTTTTTCACCATGGTGGCCTCATAGCCTAGGTTGGTGGTGGTATCTACACTAGATGGTTGTGGTTCAATGAAAATTTTCTCTTACATGACCAATCTCTTGGACCATTTTTTATTAAATCATGTTTTTGTTTATGAATATGAAAAATTAATATTACTCCTAGTCATAAAAAAATTTTGTGTTATGCATGCTATGTGTCATTTTTTTTCCAATTTTGAATTTAAGTATACAAGGAAATGAAGAAAAATTTCATGACGCAAGAGAAGAAAATGATTTACACCTTTGCAAATATGTGTTTTGGATTGTGGAGGTGACCACCCTTCAAACCTGCATTTTTCAAAGAAATTAGTTAAATGACTGAATAATAGCTAAACATCTATGAGGAAATAACCATGTAAAAGTGCAAAGGAAGGCTACTAGGTGGGCTTGAAACAAGAGAACTCTTAGCTCACACATACACAATACATAAGATAAGACGCCATGTAAAACTCAAGTGAACCACTATCTAATTAAGTGAGTCTTAGCCTTTGGAATACATTGTACAAGAAGATTAGATATGAATTCTACCTAATAAAATATCATCCCATGCTTGAGCACCCCATGCATAATCAAAATCCATCTTAACCATATGTATCTAGTGCATTGTCTACCATACAAGAGGTTCAAGAGAATTGCTAAGGCTTGAAGTTCTCATAAGAATGGAGGGAGGCCATGAAGCCTAAGGAAATGGCTGGAGGATATGGAGTTCACTAGAGTTTAAAATTGCTTAAATATTTCTAACCTACAAGGTTACATATAAAATAAATAATGCAATATAGAAGATGAAAAAATACTCAAAAAAAAAGTGTCTAAACTGAAATATGTGCTTGGGTGGTACAACAACTATTTGATAATACGTATTTCAATACGTCAATGACAATGTATGGCTTTTATGTAAGAGTTTCACATAGTGTATTTTACAAATACAAAACACAATCCTAAGACTCTAACACAACTCAATTGACCTTCACTCAAATATTTAAATAGTAATTAGGCCTTCAAAGTGCTTCAATGTATGGTGATGAAAACCACCATATAAAACACATGAAGGCATGAGAGGCACTATGATTCCACTATAGGGGAAGATGAAAGGGGACCTATTTGAAAATAAATCCTCTATCTCCAAGTTCATTCTCATAACTCATATTCTTCTACAATGTGCTTTAAATGAAGCCATACACCTTCTTTGACTTATCAACCAATCCTTGAATCTATGTAAGAGGTTGGTGGGGAAAGTCTTTTCACGTAATAATGGGAGCATGGGTTGAGTACAATCTTCATGCCATGGGAAGTGTAAGGGTCCTACATTCCGCTATTTATAGGTAATGTCATCCATCATTTCCACCAATGATATCATTGCCATTGACCTTAACATTGTGGGAAGCACTCGAACATTAATTCTCTAAATATTTCATGTTTTATTCTCCATTTCATGGTTTTTGTTTATGAATATGCAAAATTACTATTAATCCCAGTCATAAAAAAATTATGTGTTATGCATGCTATGTGTCATTTTGTTTCCGATTTTGAATTTAAGTATACGAGGAAATGAAGGAAAATTTCATGACGCAAGAGAAGAAAATGATTTACACCTTTTCGGAAATGTGTTTTGGATCGTGGAGGTGACCACTCTTCAAACCTTCATTTTTCAAAGACATTAAAAGTTTAAATGACTGAATAATAGATAAACATCTATGACCACCCATATTGCTCGATAATGTCATCGCTCTATGATTTCAATGTTCAACTTGTTACATACGCATTCTCAATCAAGGTATTTAGCATGTTTATGCATGGAAACAACTCCTCTTTGTATCCCACCTTGTGCAATCACAAGACCTTAACATTGAAATCTTTGGGTTCCTATCCTTGGCTTATTTTTCTTCTCGCAATGATTTGTGGAAGGTTCAACATCATTGTACATATCATAGAGGAATGAATAAGTAGGCTTTGAGACAATGTTGAGTAGCAACACCATGTCCATGACATAATGAAAAGAATGGTAATGTTCTTTGTCATGTGAGACACAATGAAACATGTCACAAGGATTTCAAAGTTGCATATATCATGTCACGATATTTTGGAAATTTCATCATTAAGAGAAGCTGAAATTATCATTAAGTATATAGAAAAATTACATTCACAGATATATACAAGCCATAGAAATATCCTTGTGTATATTATCAGCTATATAATGTACATCTAACTGTCTTATAAAATTATTACATGACATCATGAATTTATTTTAGTCTTCTTTTGTGCTTTCTAGTTCTTAAGCAAATCATCCATGTCCATGTCTTCGTTTACTGAGTGCTCTTCAGCAATTGATGTTGTTTCAGTCCTTTCACACCGAGTATGTCTAGTCTCGTACCCACGACGTGGATGTTTCTATAAGGGGCCATCACCTAAATATATATATATATATATATATATATATATATATATATTAAATTTATATGGCCAACTTTTAAATATCATTGAAGTAGTTCATTCATATTAAAAAAAAAACTCTGCAATGTAATTATTTACCTGGTCCTCTAGTCAGCACCATTGGAATGGATACCAGCATGTTCACCTGATATTCAAGTCGAGGATGATCATCTATGACACTCTCTACCATTAAAACATCGAAATTTATAAGTACAAAATTATTAAGTATATGATTAATATATAGACATTTTACCGTCGTGGGCCTCAGTCACAGGAACATCTTGGGGTTGCACCTCACTGGGATGGGCCTGCTAGGGAGCATCATGATATTTTGGCTTCGTTTCACTATCAACGCTCTATTGTTCAGTACTAATGGTTTCATTGATAGTGTTTCTCCCCTGATTAAAACAAAGTAAGACATTAAATTATGGATGATATCAAACATTTATGTATTTTATAAGTAATGAAAGGTTAATGTGGACTGATTTTTTTTTACCTTATCCTGCAAATTGGATCTTGGGGTCTACCCCATGCTTTTCCTACGATCAACCACAGATTTATAACCATACTTGTAACCAAGTTGGAGGTCTTCCTCTGTGGTTTCAGTTCTGAAGTCGTCGCCCTACATTGCATAAGGGTATAGTTTTTTAATGTTTTTGGTTGCAATTACCTTAAAGTTGTAAGGTGATATAAATAATATTCTTAATATGTTTGGGTACTTACTATTCATGACTATAACCTCGTGTACCCGCCCTGGCCTAGCTTGTGTTGGCCATGTTTGGAAATCCTTTCTTTAGTTGCCTTCGAAGTGTCAAGAAACCTATCATCAAAATTTTCAAGTATGTTATATATAACCACACTTTTATTTAGATCTAAACAAAAATAAAGCTAGTATTGAATTCAAAAAATTGTAATTTACCTTGGTGTACCAGTTATTTGTTCTCCTGATTTTTTCAAATCTTCTCTTTTTCATCATCAATGATCGCCTTCCACTCCCTCTCTGGAATTGAGGGAGGATGCTCATACCTAGGATTTCTTGTCAAGATTCATCTATAAACATCCCGTGTATATTTTAAATATTCACCCACTGCAGATGTGACCGCTTTTGTATTGAATGTGTCTACACCAAAGAGGCCTTCAAGATAATCCATAAGTTCATTTTTGAGGTTGGAATTCTGAAAATTCCACCTCATGTGTAAGGTTGCCCCAAATTTAGACAAGGCCTTGCTCTCTATGTGCCTATAAAAAAGGTCATTTCCTACACACAAAAAGATACGATCATTAATTTAAAATTAATAATCTATATGATTTATGTATGAGGACAACATTAAACGATTAAAATATGAATTAAAACTACCTAGGAGTCTTGATTGTTTTAATGGAAGTCCATTATCGTTGACCAAAAATATGCATGGAAGGGTCTCCATGCTTGTCACACGTCTAGCCCCAGGAAATGAAACCATCTCAACCACATCACTATGATCCTCATCTCCACCACCATCTCTAGACTCTGATTGAGGTGTGGTTGCATGTCGGTGCGTGTCATGGATCCTATCTAAATGAGGTGTGGAAGATGGATAATTAAATACTGCTCTAGAAGTTGTATGACCTCCCGCATCACGACTTTGTACTATGTAGCGTCTCTGTAGCACCACTACTACCAACACCGGGCTGAACAGGCTCCAAATATTCCTTTATAAAAAAGAAAATGTTTTTTCGTGAGATAATGTAAAAGTTAAAGAACAAAGTATCATAATTGAACATATGAGTGCATTAAAAAAAATTAAATTAAATTATGGTTATTACCTTATATGTGTTAAGTTGTGACATGAGGAGCTTGATCTTTTCTTTGACGTCTGGAGTTTGTTCTGGACGATCTAGCAAGCTAACAATTTCCTTGTTAGCTTTAATGATCTTTTTTTTTAATAAGAGCATGGGATCAAAGAAAGAATATAACCCCTCTTCATCGGAGGAATCATGATCCACATGGCCTGTTGACTACATATAATTTCAACAAAAACAATGTTATTTCAATAAAATTATATAAGCAAATAATAAAAACAACATAAAATGAAAGTGGAAATTGATAATCATTTACATGTTCTATGGCTGGCCCTTTTCCACGATATTCCTGCCACATTATAATATAATTAGAACCCCCAAATATTTAAAAAATTGTTAATGATAACAAAAAAACAATGTTAAAGATAATATTTACAACAATGTTAAAGATAATAAAAAAATATAATGCAATAAGTAGAGGTTTCTCAAAGAGGTGTTGCATAAGAACATGCACACTACTAGTCAATGTTTCTATTCGATTCAAATGGTAATCCACTAATAACTCTTCCTTGGGAGCTATCTTTTTTATTACACACAGGACGACCCGATTCTCTTCACGTCCCTCATATATGCAATTCGGTTGTTTGTTTGTTGTCCCGGGTCATGTGCTATTTATAAACCCTGTGATATTGTCGAAATCTTTAGGCCTTCCATCAATATAGAAAGTCACTCCCTTATTTTTATCCTTGTTTATTAGTTGTATATAATTTAAGTCGAGTGAATATCTCCTCATACTTTGCATGTACCGTACCATCCACATCCAATCATTATAATTGTAACACAGTCCGACATAGTCCATCAATTCAATTACTATATTGTATTTTACAATTATTCCATCCATGGAAAATAGCCCCAATCCATGCAGGGAGGATGGTGCAATGCGATATGTCCTATTGTTGACAACAAAGTCAACATCTATAGGAGGTAGTTCCTTAGGTACCCATTGTGTCACCATATTCTTATACATGAGTGGAACATCTATGTCTCCTATGCTCTCATCATCATAAGAGCATGATCTTCCTTCGGCAAGAAAACATTTCATGCATCTACAAAATTTTGTTCTGAATTTTTCACCTCTGGTCCTTATTTTCTTATCATATCTACTAGATGCAGTCACATTTCCACCCTCTATTTGTCCTAAGATTTCCTCACTCAATGAAGAAATATCTGACAGGTACTTGTTTGGTTGTACCTTCATTTGCATGTGCACGTGTTGTTAGTTAGTAGTCCATCATCATATTCATAGTTCTAAATAAAAATTTTATATCTTTAGTTTTGGATGCACAATTAGACTAGGGTGCAATTACCAATATTAGTGGTCAACCACCTAATTTAATGTGATATCCCTCTTGATTTTAGACATATTAAGGACATATTAAAAATGTGAAAACACTAAGGACATGATAAATTTATCATATGGATCTAAGAAAAAAATAGTATTAAGGTAGTTGTTTGTTGGATTTGTGCAAAATGAACCTAAACAAAAAATTCTCACTTGAACTTGAGAAATGCAATAACTTCTAGAAATGGAATAGAAAAATATAAATACTAGACTAGGATAACCCAACTAGGCACCCTCTACTCAAGGAAGAGGAACCACGTGACACAAAACGCCTCTATTTTTTGCTAACCCCCATGTGTTGCATTGTCAACTCCCAAAAGCCATCCTAAACCCCAATACTATAGGGAAACAATAACATGTTTGTAGGAATAAAAGAAACCTAGGGTTGAACATGGGTATCTACCTAATCCATGTTGCATGACAAGCATAGACCACCAAATCCCGACAACAACAAAAACACATGCTAAACCATATTGCATGATAAACCTATGGAATTAAATAAGGACTTAAGGGTGGCAATGGAAGTGGTGGTAAGATAGGGTATCTACCTAATACATGTTGCATGATAAGTGACACATATTCCACGTGCATTTGGCTGCATGGGCATCATTCATGAAGATGTTATGATGAATTGTTTTTACATTTAGTATAAAAAATAACGTGAAACAGATTCCCTTAAACCCTACCTCCCCGTCATCTTAACAACTGACCCCACCATTACATACTTAGCACCTTAGGACCTCCATCTCAGATACTGACAATACAAATGGAGGTTACAACTAGGGATTTTATGGAAGACCTAAACATTATTCATAAAGATATTATGATGAAATTGTTCGTTTGTACGTTGAGAGGAATTGCAACACATTAATGGTCTCATAAATATTGTCCAAGGGTTGTGTCTTCAATTTCAAGTTTCATAAAAGAAATTTGCAGGATTTTGAGATTGTGAGTAGGCTCTTGAAGAATTCTACGATGAGGATTTTTTGCTTCAACATTGCATGGAAAGAAGGAAGAAACTTGATGACACTTTGCAAGCCTATCAAATAATCCCATGGATATGCTTTTCAATAAGTTGGTTGAAAGGTATAAGGCAATAAATTATTGGTCGATGTTGTAGAAAAGAAATACCTTCAGAGTGATTATCAACCCATCGTCTTATCTAAAGAGTTGTGAGAGCATCATGTAGTAGGGGAATAACCCCTAGTCACCTCCATCCCTGCAACAAGCCCCACTTCTACCAAATTATTTGGGCCCTTGTCATATGAAGATGTCATTGCTGGATATGATGCCATAACTTCCCCCACTCCCCTATGAGAAACCGTAGTTAGCAATGATATGATTGAAATGGCAATGGAAATGGTAAGAACAAAGCACCATGTATATTTTTTATTTCTTTGACTAAATGTAATGAATGGGTAAATGGGTGATTATCAATTGTTGGGTTTGAAAATTTGATGTAGAATGTATTTTTCCTACAATGTTGTTAGGAATTGGCCTTGGAACCACAACCAATTAAGCCGAGAAGTGAAACCATATTTTCACGAAGCCATTTCTTCATGGTAATGAATTCACAATGGAGAAGCTTGATATCAGGTCAAAAGTAATTACAGAGACTTTTACATTTATTATTTTTCAATGAAGATATGTCTTGGTAAGATAGACAAGATGCCATAGGCCTACCATTTATGGATCATATTGGTATGAGAGTGGTTGGCTACAATAATTTGATGAAGGCATTTATCTTGTCTTATTCCCATTTGGTGACTCCACAAAAGAAAAAAACCACGTTCCAGAAGATCTGAACTGAACTTGTTGTTTGTAGAGGTGAGACTCGAAGGTATTTGAAGAATCACCTAGAAACTCCATTGATATTGAAATAGGGTATGATGGATATATGTTTCTCAAATTTCGTATCAACTTATCAATATATTGGAAGTAAATAAATATGGAATTTTTAGAAGAATTGTTGATGGAAGGATGGTTCGACCCATTATATTTCTCGGGTATCCCAGAGTATCTAAAAGAGTTCTTTGATCCAAACTGGGGAAAACAAGTTCCAAAGTTCTAAGGACAAACTGATTCAACTCCACTACATATTGCATCTTTCATTGAACCCATTCCATATATTAATGTTGCCAATGAGGATGTCATGATGAAGATATTTCTAATGACCTTGGAAGATGATGCATTGGAATGGTTTTATGATTGTATTACGAAGGATATATCTTCTCTTTTAGGTTTAATCAAAGCATTTTGCAAGGTTTGGGATCTTGGTTATGTTGAAGGATCACACACAAAATATGTTATGATTGATATTTGTCATAGAATGAGAAGAGAGCTTGATGATTTGGTTCTTTCATACACAATTGATCCTTCTGATCTCCTATTTTATAAAACCAAAGATAAATATAATGCACTAAACTCATTAATCACCATTGTAGAGAAGTACCTAAAATCATCCTAGGTAAAGCTTGGAAATGAGTTTCATGAGGATGCCCAACTTTCTCTTTCATCCCATGATCCACTTATACATAAGTTGTATATCCAAACAATAAGCCTAGTGATGAAATCCTTGAAGACAATGTTGCATTTATTCATATAGAAGATCTCCATGGTGAAAATCGTGGTGAAGATTCTATTGAAGATAATGTAATTCCTCTTGTTCAAACACATTATGATGATAGCACACCCTTGCATGAGGAGGATATCCAAGCATCCACTACACCCTACATCGGAGTCAAGGGTTTGGTGATCTATCCACCTTTTCAAATTTTTGAATTTGATGATGGATCCATTGATGATTTGAAGAGGATAGAGCTTGTAGAAAATCCCTTGGAGGAACATAAATTTGCAAGTACTTCCACTAAATCATGTAATGAATAACATGACAGCCAAGAGGATGATAATGTGAGCACTATTTTCATGGTTTTGATACACATATGAGATATGGATCTCTTATATTCTCATGGAGATCCCATCTATGACATGGATGGTGAGAATTTTTCGGATCAAAACATGAATTTGAACCTTCCTTTTTCAATCAACCTTGAGAACCGCCTCATCGAGCATGACCAAGACATTGCATATCTTATTTCCTATGAACTTGGAGAGCCAAAAGATGCTAACATATATGATTCACATTCTATTATTAGTCAACATTCATGTGTCCTCATTAATGGGGTATATTTCTTGTAACATAAGGGGAATTTTCATCACATTACACATGCAGGAATTTTCCAGCCATTGATATCTTCAACTTGTACTATATATATGCACAAAATTTTTGCAAAGGGATGTAATTTTACAATATTTTTGGGACAACAACATGCACAATTGTTGATGTATTGCAGAAATTTAGCATTCCAAATGACAACATCAAACCCCGTAGCATGAGCTCATTTGTTTTCCCAAATCTGATTTTTAATGGCATGCATCATTAGATGGCAGTGAAAAGGGGAAGCAAACATTTTGTGGGTTTATCTTCAATATGCTTTCTAAAACCTTTTTTCTAGAATCTATGACAAAATATTTGTATGGAAACAAAGGAGGACAACAATTGAAGCTTGTACATCAATGTTTGGAGAGGCATTTTTTAGTACATAGAGGTGATTCAGGCTAAATGATTGCCTACCCTATTTATATGTTGAAGATGATGACTATTACAACGTAATATAATACTAGATAGATCAAGCATGTAGCAGCACACACCAATCTTAGTGTGATCTTGGTATTTTATTTTCTCTTGAAGAGCTCACCTCAATTTTCAACCATATAGTGACAAAGATTCCAGAAAATGCTTGCATGAAGTTTGATGTAGCTTTGTTTTAGTTTGTTTCCAAACACAAGGGGATATCTCTTGTTTTCAATGAGATGACATGATTTTTGCATTAGCTCTTTGATTTCACTTAGATTTTTCATCTTCTTCTTGTCGAGTATGGTAGGAAGAATAAGCTTGTTTTTCATAAGCAATAGATTTCATTTATGCTCTCTTTGTCATTTTGTGCTCATGCATTTATTTGTAGTGCCCCTTAAGAATGGTTAGTTATATGGACATTCTCAAGATTTTTTAATGAATTGGGATTGAATAAATATTGTATTATGTGGAGGGGATGTGAAGATTTTGATCCATTCCATCATGGGTAGCCAACCTATTGATTCACCTTCCAGGTACAATAGAGATTATAGAGTTCTCTCACACCCCACAAGGGAGTGCAATGACCAGGTGGAGCTAGTTTATACCACCTAAAAATGTGGGTGTCATCCGAGCACAACAAAACATCCTTAGACTTCAATGGAAATTACAAGTTGTGGAGGCTATGCACTTTATTCCATCTTTCCATAACACCATTCATCGTCCAAGGTGTGGAGAAATATGGTTGGCTTGTTGGAGGATGTTCTAGAGGAAAATTTCACCAAGAGATTCCATTTTGGTAGACTTGTCACATTTGAGGCATGGATACATGGATTTCATTACATTTTTGTTGCATCATTGATGAAGAGCCTTGTTACAAAGATTGAAACCAAGGCCCGAAACCCGTGGATAAATGAAGCACTTTGTAGAATATGAATGCCACACTTCAATAGGTAGCTAAAGAATGACATACGGTAAGAAAAAACCAAAAATACAAAAACAATACCTACAATGGAGAAAGTTCAAAGTAAGGCATGTGAAAAAAAAAGAGCTAATGGAGGAACATATTTCTTGAAATTATGCCATGTGGCATTAGAAAGTATCTCTATGGTCAAACAAGGTCCACTGGAGGCATAACACATGCTTCATTGACATTGTGGATACAAAAGAAGGAAATAAATGACTTTAATGGATGACTACTTAAGCAAAAAGAAGGTCAAATTCACTTGGAAGGACAAATTTTGATGTTATATTTGATGATGATGAGGTCATCCCTAGTAGGAGGGGATCCAAATGAAAGAAAAATTAATTAATAGAAACAACTTTAAGTTATTTTTAGGTTGGTCCTAACCTAAAGTCACAATTAAACATTGTTTTAAGTTTGTACAGGTTCACCCTAACCCAATGAAAAAAAAGAGTATAAGTGCCACATGAAATAAGAATTAGAACATTTTATGTTGAGCACTCATTCAAAGAGTGGAAGAGAGTGCACTGCAATTTATAAGAGCCTTGGAAGGTGCACCCTAGCATTAGGAACCTCCACATGGGATGTTTAATATTGGTCAAACCCTAAAGGGGATTTATGGAGGAGTGCTTTAATTAGGGCTTGTTCAAGGTAGAAGCCTATACATAGAAAATAATTTCAGTGGATAGAAGCATGGTTGGAATTGTGGGAATTCCCCTCCATGATTAGATAAATATGTTTTGGAAGGAAGGAGTGAAGGGGCACTTAGATGTAATTATCCAAATAATGAAATGGAAAAAATCCTCCAACTAGCACCTGAACTATCTCAACCTAACACAACTGCTATGTAGAAATCCTTCACATCTAGGTTCATGTAGCAATTTCTCTACCTTGTTATTGTTGTCACCTAGCTTGTTAAAAATATGAGACTATTAGGATTCTGGTAACAGTATAGTCCATGTTAGAAAAAATCAATTATGAGTGTAGGGGTGTTCAAAGATTATACTAGATGAGAATAAAGCTATGAGGAATGGCCAATCTGGATACCGATCCTTATTTCCTAAATGAGCAATGTATTAATGAAGAGTTTTGTGTGCTTTTAAAACTGTAAAATTCCCACTCAATTATTTTTGGTTTTTTTCTTGGTTTTACTGTGTTGGCCTTTTGTCAAACAATTTGCCACTGAAATGTTTATAGAGGTTGTTATGAATTTACTCATTGCTGTAGCATTTTTATATGAATTCATGAGTGTGGACTTTTGACAAACACTTGGACTGTAGGATATTTCACACTGTTTGACTACCCAATTTGTAGTTATGGTATTTTAGATGGATTCTTGAAGTGTTTTATATGGTTGGCATAGATTTCATGTTATCCCTCTAATAACATTGTGACCAGGAAAATCCTAGGAACAAAAGTTCAAATTCGAATATGCCCTGACTCAAATCTGCAGAATATCTAATTCAAACATGGTGCCCTAGATCGAATATATAGAATATATCATTCAAATGATGATGCATGTGTTCCTTAGACTTTTCAGAATGAAATTTTTGAAAAGGACAGAGTGAGGAAAATTTACCAAAATGGAAGTCATTATTGGTCTAGTTCACTTCTTTGTCGCTCTTTGTCTCTATGGCTCCTTGCTGGAGTCACCACATCTCTTGTTGGGGTCTTTGTCTACCTTTGTGGATCTGGATGAATGCGAATGGGGCGAGTTTAGGGATGAATGTGAATGGAGACAAGTTCAGGAATGAATGTGAATGGTGTTGGCCAAGTTCAAGGATGATTGTGAATGGGGTCGGCCAAGTTCGAACGAGATGACTTTGAATGGGGTTAGGGGTCGGGTTCTATTCGATTGTGTAATGTGAATGGGGTTAGGCCAGTCAGGTTCTGTTTGACTGTGCAATGTGAATGGGGTTAGGCCGGGATCGGTTTTTGTTCGACTGTGCAATGTGAATGGGGTTAGGTCAGTCGGGTTCTATTCGACTGTTACATATATATGCTATATATGTAACATATATAACATATATATGTTACATACATATGTTATATATGTCACAGTATATGTTATATATATGTAACATATATAACATATATATGTTACATATATAACATATATATGTTATATATTTGTAACATATATATGTTATATATGTAACATATATATGTTTATCATATATAAAATATTTTCATTTTATAAATATTTTTTATATTATGTGTCATATTTTATATAATATGTTATATGTTATATGAATATATTATATAATATATAGTTTTTTTTCATGATATCAACATGTGCCCCTGGTGCATATCTTGGTGGTAGTAACAAATATTCAAATGAGAACTTTGAAGAGTGAAGTGGGGAAATGTTCCATGTGAACATCACTTGGACATGGCCGGTTAGTTGATCCTAAGAGATGGGGAATCCTTGTATCAAGGGTGCACTCTGCATGAACATTAAAAGAGAATTGGGTTAATATTCCCGAACCGGGACATGGTGGTGGACAACAATGTTAGGAAAACTGGAGATGTCATCGGGGGCCTGAGAAGAGACATTATCTTTTCTTTTTAATGCATTTGACTCATAACCACTACAATTTTTAGAATCCCAAACCCCTAAACCCTTGAAAATATAACCCTAATCTTTAACCCTTATAACCCCAAACATGTACATTAACTATTACATCTATCCATTATTAGTGCTAGTCTATCACCTATGTTAACCCTAATCACTTATAACCTCTATAATTTCTAACTTATAAACCCCAAATATCTAAAGCCTAACTTATTAACCCTAAGCAACTAATACCTATATCTCACAAACATTAATCCTTATAATACTCAAACCATATAACCACTTTACTCCATAACACTATAACCCTTATCATCCCTAACACCTAGCACTTAACTCTAGCCATACCTAACCCCTATAAACATTAACCCCTAATCCCTATAAAGCACAATTCTAAACCAATGTAACATTTATCTGACTTGTAACTCCTAATGAGCTTAACTGCCATAACCCCTAATACAACATATCGACATGAAGATCACTGAAACAAAATCAAAGCCTACCATAACAAGGCCCTACAATCTCGAGAATACAAAGTTCATGGCTATGTCAATTGACATAGGTGAAAAGGAATATGTGTCTAGTGACACCAAAATAACAGGAGAATCATTAGTAGAGAATTGTAAATTTATTGTATTAAGAAAATAGTTAAGTATAATGTGTTTGTTGACACAAAGACAAAAGAATCTATGTCAACCAACACACACTAGAGAAATGAGGAACCAAATGCAAAGTATGTTCAAACTAGCACAAGAGAGAGAATTTGTGGTGATTTCCATAGAACATGGAAGGCATGATACAAATAAGAAAACTCTAGAATTCATGTTTATCTACACATAATTGAATAATGAGTTGATAGATGCTAAAATCTATAACTAGGGCTTCAACAAGGTGATCAATGAGAAACTTAGAAAGAATTAATTCTACATATTCAGAGGGCTATCATGACAATCAATTAGACTATTAATGATATCAATACCAAAAATTTATTGATACGATGAAACGAGTATAGGTTACAAACATTATGATCTTAAACAAGGATGGAGCACAAAAATACATATGGAAATAGGAAATCACTCTCTAACCAATATGTTATTGGATGATGGTTCCATAGTAAACAATATGATGAAGGATACATGGGGAAAGTTAGAGAAATCAAAATTGAAGCCACTAGAGTTTTTGGTTGACAATAAAATCCATCAATCGCTTCGACAAGGTGATCAATGAACATTTCATATTGAATTCATTCAATATATTATAAGGATCAATGCAACATTATCAATTGGACTGTTAATGATTTCAATTCCATATGGAAATAGAAGATCTCACTCTACCCAATTTAATAATATTAGATGGTGAATATAGAATAATCATTATGATGGAGAGAAAAATAATTAGAGAAACCAAAATTGTGATCATCATATTTTTTATTAAGGATGATATATCCTACTAGAATAGACCCTTTGGAATATTAACAATGTGAGTACGCATATATGGAAAGGTATTTATGATAGATTTCATAGAAATTAAAACACATGGAAAATTAAGAACACATGATTCCTTACTAGGAAGGTCACACTTAGAAGGAGAAATAGTCATTTATGATTAGTGAGTCAACACAATTGCATTCAAAAAAAGGAGAATATTGAATAATTATTGATTTAATAAGTTGCAATAGTGAATGAGGAGTTGGCTATTTCCAGTGAATCCTCTAGAAGCAGGCAAGATGAACAATATGAATGCAAAGGGAAAGGGTAGTATAACTAGAGGATTGCTTAGAGGAAATAAATCATTTGATAGTGGATCATTGTAGCATTGGAAAATGGATAATATAAATTTTTTGTTGCTATAATATAGAATAAAAACTAATAACTAAACCCAAAGGGAAGAATCCACTCAAGTGAATGATGAGAAGGAAAATTACCCATCACACTTGACCAATGTTACCACTGGTAAATGTAAAATTCAATGAAGGTATCCCATGACCATACTAACTAAGTTGTTCTTAAATACAGGGAACGTATACCCACTCAAAAAATTAATGTAGAAATGAAGAATTAACCTCAACATGTCATAATGGGAATTGAGTGGAGGATATAATTGCTAGCCAAGCAATTAACATATTTAAGAATAGAAAGAATTATTTTCATGGTCCTATAAATATGGAAGCTAACCCCTTGTTCAATAGGGGAGTGGGGGAAGTTATCCACCCCAAAATATGGAAGCTAAGTCCAAGGCCCTGAGGGGGAAAAGGTTGAATTATAATTTGGTGGGAATATTCCATTAGAAAAATCATTTCCTTTCTTAGATGTTATGGTAAATAGTTGATGACATTTAGAAGAATAAAATACAAGGCAATATTGGAAGAGATCAAGGAAATTTCAAGATTGCCTCAGCTTATCCCCTCAGTGAATAACAACTGACCAAACAATGACAAATACTAAAGGTTGATGAGACATATAAAGTAGGGGGCGGGGGGGGGGGATAAAAGTTGTGTTCCATTGGCTTAAGACATGTGAGAATCCTACTATGATATTTTTCAAATATCCAACATCCAAGGAATTTGTGAATCATATTAAGGCCCTCAAAATAAAAAATAAAAAGAGATGGTTGATGATCAATTTCTCACACAAGACTACTTTCCACTCTAGTCGTCGAGGAATCCCTTTTCACTAACCTTTTATGTCATGGTTATTGAAACCCTTAACTACTTCATCCAAAAAAAATGTCCTGGTGGATTATCTGAGGCTTGGAAATGGAAAATTTGTATATGAATCCTTCCTTACTATCCTAGAAGAGAAATAGTCACTAGACAATAACATGGTTTTCTTGCAATTTTTTTACAAATCCTTTGGATCAAAATTTTCTTGGGCCAAGAATTAATGTTACCATCATAGTTAGTAGGAAGCCCTAAGTTAACTAGTAGGACAGGAATGGACATACATACTGTTAAAATAATTTATGTGCTTGTTTTCACCATAGGGAATTAATGATACCATCATAGTTAGTAGGAAACTCTAAGTTGACTAGTAGGATAGGGATGGACATACATACTATTAAAATAATTTATGTGTCTTTGTGCCTATGGATGGTTTCCATGATGATATTATGATGGAATAAAGTGGGTTTGTGAGTGAAATTTGAGTCCAAAAACCATCCCATATCATTAAGGCATGCAAATAGCCTATCCATGTCAAATTTCAATGCATACAGATACAGTTTGAAAAAAATTCAGCGTTGGCCCTATTCACATGTCATTATTGCCCACCTCTAGTATTTTTATAGTGTTGATTAAAAAATCAATGAAAAAGAGGGATATTTAATCACAAATATGACACAGATACATTGTATATACATTAATGTAGAACCTCAAAGAAAAATGAAGAAGGACTGACAAAAACTTAAAACTTGCGTCAACCAAATTGTGTACTTTGAAAGAAAATTAGGGTTTATGGTTTACATGATGAAATCATGATGATGGAAGAAAGTGGGTGTGTGAGTGAAATTTGAATCCAGAAAACCTCCCATATAGTTAATACATGCAAATATTATATCCATGAAAAATTCCAATGCATACAGAAATTGTTGGAAAAATTTTCAACATTGGCCCCATTCACACGTAACTGTTGCCAGTGTCTAGTCCTAGTACAATTTCCATTCCTTATTCCTTGTTATGTGTTCCTCGTTCCTCATTCATAATTCTTCATTCCTCATTCCTTGACCATGGTGTAGTCCCCAAGATCCATTATTTTTGTACAAAATTACATACTAATGGCATAAAATGTCCCACACAAAGACCAAATTAATATCTGCTACATAAGTCTTTTGTCTTTTTTCAAGGACTATGTAACGAAACTCAATTCTAAGAATATTCAAATAGTAACTAAGAACCTTAAGTTATTTCTTTAACCATGGGTGACATAACACTATCATTCAATAGTAAAATTGTTACGTTTCATTCTTTGGCATCATGTGTACTGAGGGCTTGAGCCACCATATCCACAAAGGAAACATACCAAGAATATTTATCTTATGAACAAGATATGGTACTATCAATTTTGAGGTTTGGAGTAGATATTTTTCTTATAGACTACACTACATTGCACCATAATATAAGCCCTAAAATCCTTGAAAACCATGTAACACCATTCAAATTAGACACAATATTCTTACGACGAATTAGCTATACTATCGACAAACTTTTTTCGTCAATAGTATAGCAAATTCGCCACAAGATTATTTATATTCGTCTCTCTTGCGACGATATAAAATGATGCTTGGATTCATTTCATATTTGGTTTATCAACTTGAAATCTCAATTTGATACTTTGAAAGCTATAAGTTGGACCTTCAGTCAAATACAAATATGAAACTTGGAATCATTAACACTAGAACATATGAAAAATAGGGTTTATGGTTTCCATGATGAATTGATGATGGAAGAAAGTGGGTGTGTTAGTCAAATTTGAGTCCAGAAACCCTCCCATATCGTTAAGGCACGTGAATAGTCTATCCAGGTCAAATTTCAATGCATACAGATACAGTTTGAAAACATTTCGACGTTGGCCCCATTCACATGTCACTGTTGCCCGCCTCTTAGTATCTTGATGTTGTTGATTAAGAAATCAATGAAATAGATGGATTTTTCATCACAAATATGGTGCATATACATTTTATATACATTAATGTAGAACCTGAATGCAAAATGAAGAAAGACCGACGGAATCCTAAAACTTGAGTCAACCAAATTGGGTACTCTAAAAGAAAATTAGGGTTTATGGTTACATGATGAATTGATGATGGAAGAAAGTGGGTGCATCACTCAAAATTGAGTCCAGAAACCCTCCCATATAGTTAAGGCATGCCAATATTCTATCCATGACAAATTTCAGTGCATACAATTTTTTTTTGAAAAAATTTCAATGTTGGCCCCATTCGCAGGTCCCTGTTGCTAGCCTCTAGTATCTTGATGGTGTTGATTAAGAAATAAAAAAAATAGAGGGATTTTTCATCACAACGATGATGTATTTACATTTTATATACATTAATGTAGAACCTGAAAGCAAAATGAAGAAAGATCGACGAAAGCCTAAAACTTGTGTCAACCAAGTTGTGTACTTTGAAAGAAAATTAGGGTTTATGGTTTACATGATGAATTCATGATAATGGAATAAAGTGGGTGTGTGAGTGAAATCTGAGTCCAGAAACCCTCCCATATAGTTAAGGCATGCCAATAGTCTATCCATGACAAATTTCAATGCATACATAAACTGTTTGAAAAAATTTCGATGTTGGCCCCATTCACAGGTCCCTGTTGTCGGTGTCCAATCCTCGTGAAATTTTTGTTCCTCATTCATATTTACTCGTTCCTCATTCCTTGAACATGGAGTAGTCCCCAAGATCCATTATTTTTTAACAAAATTACATACTAATGGCATAAAATTATCAATAAACTTTTTTCGTCAATAGTATAGCAAATTCGTTGCAAGATTATTTACATTAGTCTCTCTTGCGATGATATCAAATGATGCTTGGATTCATTTAATATATGGTTTATCAACTTGAAATATCAATTTGATACTTTTCAAGCTATAAGCTGGACCTTCAGTCAAATAAAAATATGAAACTTGGAATCATTAACATATCTACTAGAACATATGAAAAATAGGGTTTATGGTTTCCATGATGAATTGATGATGGAAGAAAGTGGGTTTGTCAGTCAAATTTGAGTCCAGAAACCCTCCCATATCGTTAAATCATGCAAATAGTCTATCCAAGTCAAATTTCAATGCATACAGATACAGTTTGAAAACATTTCGACGTTGTCCCCATTCACATGTCATTGTTTCCCGCCTCTAGTATCTTGATGGTGTTGATTAAGAAATCAACAAAATAGAGGGATTTTTCATCAAAAATATAACACAAATACATTGTATATACATTAATGTATAACCTGAAAGAAAAAATAAGAAAGACCGACGAAAGCCTAAAACTTGCGTCAACCAAAGTGGGTACTCTGAAAAAAAAATTAGGGTTTATGGTTTACATGATGAATTGATGATGGAAGAAAGTGGGTGTGTCACTCAAATTTGAGTCCAGAAAACCTCCCATATCATTAAGGCATGCCAATAGTCTATCCATGACAAATTTCAGTGCATACAGAAACTCTTTGAAAAAATTTCAACGTTGGCCCCATTCGCAGGTCCCTGTTGCCAGCCTCTAGTATCTTGATGGTGTTGATTAAGAAATCAATGAAATATAGGTATTTTTCATCACAATGATGACGCAAATACATTGTATATATATTAATGTAGAACCTGAAATAAAAATGAAGAAAGACCGACGAAAGCCTAAAACTTGCGTCAACCAAATTGTGTACTTTGAAAGAAAATTAGGGTTTATGGTTTACATGATGAATTCATGATGATGGAAGAAAGTGGGTGTGTGAGTGAAATTTGAGTTCAGAAACCCTCCCATATATTTAAGGAATGCCAATAGTCTATCCAAGACAAATTTTAGTGCATACAAAAACTGTTTGAAAAAATTTCAACGTTGCCCCCCTTCGCAGGTCCCTGTTGCCGGTGTCTAGTCCTCATGAAATTTTTGTTCCTCATTCATCATTCCTCGTTCCTCATTCCTTGACCATGGTGTAGTCCCCAATATCCATTATTTTGTACAAAATTACATACTAATGGAATAAAATTATCGACGAACGTTTTTTGTCGATAGTATAGCAAATTCGTCGCAAGATTATTTACATTCGTCTCTCTTGCGATGATATCAAATGATGCTTGGATTCATTTCATATTTGGTTTATCAAATTTAAATATCAATTTGATACTTTGCAAGCTATAAGTTGGACCTTCATTCAAATACAAATAGGAAACTTGGAATCATTAACATATCTACTAGAACATATGAAAAATAGGGTTTATGGATTCCATGATAAATTGATGATGGAATAAAGTGGGTGTGTCAGTCAAATTTGAGTCCAGAAACCCTCCCATATCGTTAAATCATGAGAATAGTCTATCCAAGTCAAACATTTCGATGTTGGCCCCATTCACATGTCATTGTTGCCCGCCTCTAGTATCTTGATGGTGTTGATTAAGCAATCAACGAAATAAAGGGATTTTTAATCACAAATATGACACAAATACATTGCATATACATTAATGTAGAACCTGAAAGCAAAATGAAGAAAGACCAACGAAAGCCTAAAACTTGCATCAACCAAATTGGGTACTCTGAAAGAAAAATAGGGTTTATGGTTTACATGATGAATTGATGATGGAAGAAAGTGGGTGTGTCACTAAAATTTGAGTCCAGAAACCCTCCCATATCATTAAGGCATGCCAATAGTCTTACCATGACAAATTTCAGTGCATACAAAAACTGTTTGAAAAAATTTCAACGTTGGCCCCATTTGCAGGTCCCTGTTACCGATGTCTAATCCTCGTGCAATTTTTTTCCTTGTTCATCATTCCTCGTTCATCGTTATTTGACCATGGTGTAGTCCCCAAGATCCATTATTTTTGTACAAAAATACATACTAATGTCATAAAATTTCCCATAGAAAGACAAAATTAATATCCGCTACATAAGTCTTTTTTCTTTTTTCAACGACTATGTAACGAATCTCAATTCTAAGAAGATTCAAATAGGTAACAATATTGATGAAATATTATATGATAATGATGGTATAAAAATGAAAGATCTTATCTTGGTTTCAAGAATAATTTATCCTCTAGTGAACAAGGCCAACCACGTGAAGGTGGAAGCTCACATGGCCCCACCCCTCCCCCTCACATCACTCTCAATTCATCCCCAAAACCCAATCTATAAAATATAAAATAATCGAAAGCAACATCCTATGAAGATTCATGCATAGAAACTACAAAAACAAAAATTAATGAAGGTGCATGAAATTATGTGTTTCTAAATGATATTTTTAGTCTGCCATGTACTTTACTATATTGACAAGTATTTTCAGGTTTCAAATAATAATTAAACAACATGTAACCTAGGATATAAAAACGTCGCATAAAACTTAAAAACATGTATTTAACCCATGACATTAAAAGTAAATTATTTTAAGAGAATAATTCATACAAATTAAAATATTATATAGTCACATACCTAATCCAACCTCAACATATGTGTAATCATCCTTATTCTCTATATTGATCTTCTTCATCGAACTCGACATATGTATCATCATCTGGTTCTGAAACGATGTTGAAAGGATTGATGATATCATCATCTTCATCAATGTCATTTTCGAGCATATTTTCATCGACATAATCATCAGGAATTGAAATATTGTCTCCTACGCCTAGATCATGATCTTCTTCGTCTTCTTCATCTGTTGACCCTCCATGATCTTCCAGCTCTATTTGATATTATGTAGAATCATCTTCTTGATATTCAATATCATCTTCTTCCTGTAAATGAGTATACTTAATTGGTCTTCCTCTTGGATCATATCTAACAACAAATGACCAATCCCTTTCACCTAGAACATTTGAGTAAAAGACCTGTTACATTGGCTTGGAAAAACATAGCGATCATGTCCTCTTTCAAACATTGTTGTTTTAATCATTGAAAATCCGTTGGCATGTTGAATAACAGTTCTTTCCTCATCACGTTCATGCATTCATAACCTATACCATTTGACATCGAACAATACTAATTTGAAGGAATTAAAGTCACACTCAAGTATATCGTTTAAATACCCATAGCATCTATTTTCAGATTCTCGGGGATGTCTGTCACTCCTAGAGGAAACATTAGTAACCTGGAATACTGCAGTTATCCCACTATCAGAATTTTTCCTTTTTTCATCCAATTGTTTGATGCGAAATTTACGACCATTGAAACACATATCCTTGTGGTGTTTCAACTGCAATATGTCAGATATGTAAAAGATGCATTGTCAATTAATAAATTAACATATATTTATATAACTTTGAAAGTATCTGAAAAATATAGTACACATGTAGTCACATTAGTATAATATAAAATAACTGAATAAAATGGGTGAAATTGCTTACCTGTCCATCTTTCAAACCATATGCTAGATCAATTTCCCTCTGCGTAACATTGGCATCTCCGTTACGATGAGCTTCTCTAACCAATTCAGACATTCGTTTCCATGATAACCTACCTCCATTATGTTGTTTACATATTTCAATCTATACATTCATCTAGTCAAGATTGTTTGCAATGTATAAATGTAGTGCATCCCACTCTAGAGCAACTGAATCAAAAAAACATAATTCACCAATATTAAATATGTAATGATCCCAAGCCATTATGCAAGGATCATCACTGTTTTGGTGTCTTTTTAAAACTTTTTTTGAGTGAGGTATTTCGTCAAACACTTTGCTGATATACCTTTTAGATGTGTTTATATGTGTGTATGCAACAAATAACAGAAAGAGATAACCATGGAACATACCTCAACCATATGCAATAAGATAGACAAGCCAAAACATCTCAATTTTTCTTTATTCATAAAATAGAGAAACCTGCTACAATGAAGATGCCGATCTGGAATGCTCAACATATGGCCAAGAAGATAGACAATAGATAAGATCTGCTAAAAAATGCTCCTGCTAATACAAAAGATGCCTCTAAAGGCTGAATGAGAAATGAAGATCAATACAAGCAGATCTGAATGCCAAACTCTCTAGCTGAAGAATGCCACTCTCCAATAGAAGGCTGAAACCCTCAATAACTCAGCCCTGCTGCCAAAAGTGCCCAATCACCCTAATAAATATGACAACTAATAGATCGGGTGATGGTAAGAACAACCCAGGTGACCGAATCTCCAAGATCCCTCTCAATCTCTATAGATCTGAAATCCCCCACTAAATGATGCGCCCCACTAAATGACTGAAACTCTAGATAATTCAGCCTTGCTGCCAAAAGTGTCCAATCACCCTAATAAATATGCCAACTGATAGATCGGGTGATGGTAAGAACAACCCAGGTGACTGAATCTCCAAGATCCCTCTCAATCTCTGTAGATCTGAAATCCCCCATTGA
>ML801301.1:75060-88755 GCA_009831015.1 Picea engelmannii | reverse complement strand
AAAGTGACATTTTGCACTTTAACCAAAGTCAAGTACAAAATAGAACATAAAGTACATAGGACAAAGGCAAATGTCTCTCCCACATGTGCTAAGAGGGAATAACACATGGGGAACACCTCCTCAGGTACCAAATCAACAGTTTTAATGCTGTTAGATAGGAATTAACTGTAGATTAGACAGTTTTACTTACAAGAGGGAAAACAGAATATAGGCACCCTCCTTTGTAACATTGTAGGATTATTATCATTCCTGCATTCTGAGAAAAAGAGAGCAGACCAGAGAATTTGTGGAGAACACCCATGTACAAATATTGAAGTAATATAAAAGCTTTGATTCAATTCCATGGATGTGTTGGATCTCTGTGTGTTGTTGATATTATGTTGTTGCATACTTGCTTCTTTTTATGCTTATCTTCTATATGCTACGTATGTGATTACATATCAGGTTCGAAACCTGAGGGAATGAAGTAAATGAGTTTCAATTGTTTCTCTGGTTGAGCCAGGAGATTCCTGCATAGAGTGCAGTTGAATTCCTTCGCATAGAGTGCGTTGAGGAGGCTCTACAGTCAAACTCTTGTTCTCGTATGCCCAGAGTGAATTTGGTTGTTCGAGTCATGCAGGTGAAGTGCAGGTCGAACGTGAAGCCTCAGTAGCAAGCCTGAGAAAAGGTAAGGCCGGGTTTGTGGTGACTGTGAACGCTCAAGACCTGGAAGACTTCAGCACTGTTGAGAGTTGTTGAAGGTCAAGTGTGAGCGGGTACTCGAAAGGATCTCTGAAGGAGTCAGAGAGAATTAAGCTTAGGAGGGATAGTTACCTGTTCATGTTGTGGGAATAGTCCTGGGAGAGATTCGAACCAAGAGAAAGCTTGGAAGCAAGAGGATTCTCAAGGGGAAGAGAATCGACGACTTGAAATCGTCTCGGAGAATCGCGAAGTCCCGTGGATCGTTGGATCTGGGAGAAGGAGCGAGGAGTTTAACCTTCAAGCGTAAGTGGACCCCAATTGTCATCGCATATCGGCATATCGGGGTTGGCGAGTGCAAGAGTTGCATGCATGTCGAAATTGCGAGTCGCGATTTCCCGACTTAATCGGGGCCGTCGGTTGGAGCGCGGACAGGTGGCACGAGATCCTGAGGATTCGGGACTCGGCACTTCAGTGTTTTCGAAGTCGAAAGGAGCACGGAGAAACAACGAAGCCCCGAGTTGCGACGGGTCCCACGGAGACGGAGTGGAGGACAACACGTGGCATCGCACATCGGCATTCAGGGTTTAGAAAGGTGAGTGACTAACGACCTTTCATCTACCGATTTCCCGATAGGGAAATCCCCGATACACAGAAGTTTTGATCGTTGACATCGGGGATCGGGATTCAGAGTTTCATATTGCACGGGAGGTGCACAGAAGGTTCGCGAATCCGCGAAACCCGATTTCCCGACTTGCGAAAGGGAGATCGCCAAAGGAATAACTGTGGGTAAAGGACTCCCGAGGGAGTAGGAAGAGCTTTGACTCTTCGGGCCGTGAGAAAGAGAAGGTCTTGGTGGAGCGACCGTCCGCTGAGGGGTAGGTTGCGTCAAAGTGGTATCAGAGCTCGAAGATCTTGTCTGTATATTTCAGGCAAGAGAAGTGGAGGAGGAAAGGAAAGCACTCTGATACTCACGACTTGCATCAGAGTGGTATCAGAGCGGGAGTAGGAGTTCTCTTTGTTCCGGTAGCAGAGAGAAGTAGATTTCATAATGCCGCCAAGAAGGGAGAGGCAGTCACCTGATCGTGAAGACAGGGATGCCCGAAGAAGGGGTAGGCCGACAGATAACCCAGAAATGGAACGTCAGATACAAGATCTCAGGGTGAGACTCGAAGAGATGGAGAACACCCAGAGGCGTGGAGCTGGTACAACAGAGTTCAGTGATTCCGAAGTAGAAGAGGAAGCTGGACATGACCAAGAAGAGGTCACAAAAAAAGATGCCTCGAAAGAGAGGTTGATCAGAGCCATTTTGAGGATGAGATCGAAGACAAATATGGACATTCCCGTTTATGAGGGAAGTCTAAATGTTGAAGAGTTGCTGGATTGGATCCGAGCACTCGACACCTACTTTGATTACGAAGATATCGAAGAGGAAAAGAAGGTGAGGCATGCTATCACCAAGCTGAAGGGAGATGCAGCCTTATGGTGGGACGAGCTGCAGGCAGATAGGCGTTCCAAAGGCAAACAAAAGATCAAGAGCTGGGATCGGATGATTGCCAAGATGAAGGCGAAGTTCATCCCGAGAGACTACCAGATCACTCTGTTCAGGCGCATGCAGAACTTGAGACATAAGTTGATGACGGTGAAGGAGTACACCGAGGAATTTTATAGGCTCAACATTCGAGCTGGTCATCGGGGGAGTGATGACGAAAAGGTGGCAAGATACCTGAATGGCCTCAGGTATGACATTAAGGATGAGCTGAGCATGTTGACCATCCAAACAGTTGAGGATGCATACCAGATGGCTCTAAAAGCCGAAGAGAAGTTGAGCCGCAAGCAGGGTCAGCGAGGGCGAGGCAGAAGCCATCCAAGAGGCAAAGCAATTGCCCAAGAGAAAACTCAGAAGCCCAAGGAGGAGTGGAAAAGGCCTCAGGGAAAAGATGAAAGAGGTGGAACCTCACAACAGAGGCAACAATATGTTGAGCCAAGGAGGCAGCAAGATGATAAGAAAGGAGATTATGTTGATGCCAACATAATTCCTCGTACCCGAGGTAGAGGAAGAGGATGAGGAGGAATTATCACATGTTTTACGTGTGGTAAAGACGGCCACAAAGCCGTGGACTATCCAGAAAGGAAAATGGACAGAGGAAAAGCTCACGTCGCTGAGGCATAGAGACGTGACGTTGAGAACGAAGATGCGGATAGCGGAAGATCATTGGGGATGCATAAAATTATTTTGACACTCGAAAGGGAGGTGGAGAGCTCAGTGCAGAGGAGCAGACTGTTCAGAACGACTTGTACAGCCAAGGACATGAAATGCAAAGTCATAGTTGACAGTGGGAGCACTGACAATCTCGTTTCGACCGAGATGGTGTAGAAATTGGAGATGACAACAACTAAGCACCCGAGTCCATATAAAGTCTCGTGGTTACAAAAAGGACACCAGGTAAGTGTCACTGAACAATGCTTAGTTAAGTTTAAAATTGGGAATTATCATGATGAGATTCTGTGCGATGTTATTCCCATGGACGTGTGCCATATACTGTTGGGAAGACCATGGCAGTATGATAGGAATGTTGTTCATGATGGAAGGATGAACACATACACCTTGGAGAAGGATGGAAGAATTCATAAACTGCTGCCAATAAAAGATAAGGAAGTGAAGCCTGAAATGAGCAGCACGATACTTCTCGGAAAGAGCTTCTCACAGAGATGGAGAAGAATGAGGATCCTCAATTCTTTGTTGTCAGGAAGCCGAGAATTATCCTGACAAGCACAAGAGTGGATGACTTGCTAGACGAGATTCAGGAACTGCTTGGAGAGTTCGCTGATATCATCATGGACGAACTACCTCGTTCATTGCCACCGATGAGGAGTGTGAGTCACCATATTGACCTCATACCCGGAGCAAGTTTTCCAAATAAGGCAGCGTACAGATTGACACCTCAGGAGAACGAGGAAGTCAAAAGGTAGGTTCAGGATCTGCAGGACAAAGGACTGGTGAGGGAGAGTCTTAGTCCATGTGCCGTTCCAACAGTACTGAGTCCGAAGAAGGATGGAGGCTGGAGGATGTGTACATACTCCAGGGCGATAAATAAAATTACCATCAGGTACAGGTTTCCACTGCCGAGAATGGACGACTTGATGGATTGCCTGAGTGGGGCAAATTACTTCTCCAAGATAGATATCAAGAGTGGATATCATCAGATCCGGATGAGGGAAGGAGATGAATGGAAGACAACATTCAAAACAAACAAGGGTTTGTATGAATGGCTGGTCATTCCGTTTGGTTTGACGAACGCGCCAAGCACTTTTATGAGGCTGATGAATGAAGTCCTGAGGGAATTCATCGGTAAGTTTGTGGTCGTGTACTTGGACGACATACTGATTTTCAGCAAGACTAAGGCTGAACACTTGAGGCATTTGGCCATAGTGATGAGAAGGCTACAGCAGGAGAAGTTGCTGATCAATTTGAAGAAATGCTCATTCATGCAGACAGAACTCATATATCTGGGTTTCGTTATTTTGGCAAATAAATTGAATATGGATCCTAAGAAGGTTGAAGTAATCAGGAATTGGCCATCGCCGAGGAATGTTTTTGAGGTAAGGAGCTTTCATGGACTCGCTATCTTCTACAGGAAATTCATTCGGAATTTTAGTGGAATTAACGCAGCAATGATGGACACCGTGAGGAAGCGTCAAAATTTTTTTCAGTGGACAACCGAGGCTGAGAGGAGCTTCAATTTGTTGAAGCGCAAGATAACGGAGCAGCCGATTCTGGTGCTGCCAGATTTTCAGAAGACCTTCCAGGTGAAGTGTGATGCCAGTGGGTATGCTGTTGGAGGGGTCTTGAGTCAGGATGACAGACCTGTTGCATATTTCAGCGAGAAGCTGGATGATGCAAAGCTGAAATACTCCACGTACGATAAAGAGTTCTATGCCTTTATACAGGCATTGAAAAAGTGGAGGCATTATCTCATACCCAAGGAATTTGTTCTGTACAGTGATAGTCATGCGTTACAGTTCGTGAGTCAGCAGGAGAAGCTGAATCAAAAGCATGCGAAGTGGGTGGAATACATGCAAAATTTTACATTTGTGATAAAACATATTTCGGGGACTGCTAACAAAGTAGCCGACGCTTTGAGCAGAAAATGTTTATTGCTGCAGGAATTCAGGGTCAAGACGTTAGGTTTTGAGAATCTGAAAGATATGTATGCCGGTGACGCAGACTTTGGCGAGGCATACGAGGTAGCTGAGAATCCCGTTCTTAGGGATCGGAGCCTGTGGATAGACTTCCTGATCCAGGATGGATTTCTGTTTAAAGGCAATCAATTGTGCATTCCAGATTGCTCTATGAGAGAGAATTTGGTGAAGGAAAAGCACAGTGGAGGCTTAGCAGGTCATTTTGGACATGACAAGACATTCGCCAAGCTGAGCGAATCTTGTTATTGGCCGGGCATGCGTGCAGATGTAAAAAGGTTCGTTGACAGGTGCAGGATATGTCAACATGCTAAGGGCCGAAAGCGGAACACAAGGTTCTATCAGCCATTGCCCATACCCGAGAGGCCATGGGAAGACATTAGCATGGACTTTGTGTTGGGTTTACCGAGAACGCAACAAGGCGTTGATTCTATCTTTATGGTGGTAGACAGGTTCTCGAAGATGGCACATTTTATACCGTGTCATAAGACCAGCGATGCGACCTACATCGCAAACTTATTTTTCAAAGAGATTGTGCGATTGCATGGATTGCCGAGAAGCATAGTCTCGGATCGAGATACAAAGTTCATAGGTCACTTTTGGAGGACGCTATAGAAGAATCTAGGGACTGACTTGGCATTCAGTTCTGCTTACCATCCGTAGACAGATGGGCAGACCGAAGTAGTCAACAGAATCTTGGGAGATCTGTTGAGAAGCCTGGTGACTGAGCATCACAACAGTTGGGATCATATCCTACTACAGGCAGAATTCGCGTACAACGATTCTGTGAATCGAAGTACAGGTAAGAGCCCATTTCATATTTTGTATGGGACGCAGCCGAGGAGAGTGTCTGAGCTCAGGGAGTCAGAACATGCATAAACTAGCAGCGCGAGAGCTGAGGAATTCGCCAAGGCAATGCAAGAACTTCACACGCAGGTGAAGCAGCGGCTGCAGAAGGTGAATTAGGAATACAAGCGCAGAGCCGATCAGAGGAAAAGGCAGCTTCAGTTTGAAGTTGGGGACATGGTTCTGGCGCACTTGAGGAAAGAAAGGTTCCCAAGGGGAACGTACAAAAAGCTCAAGATGAAAAAGATTGGGCCATGCAGAGTCCTGAAGAAGTTCGGGGAGAACGCATATGAGCTTGAATTTCCAGAGGGCATCGGGATATCTCTGATTTTCAACTTTTCGGATTTATACCCATACAGGGCCAAGGAAGCAGACACTGGAATTGAAGAACCAGTGATCCAGTGGCAGAAGCAATTGCCAGTTGCACAGAAGCCTGAGATGGAGTGCATACTGGAGAAGCGAGCTGGAAAGAAGACCAGGTGGAAGCAGTATTTTGAGTACCTGGTGAAATGGAAAGATCACCTGGTGGAGGATGCCAGCTGGGAGACAGAAGCAGTGATTCAAAAGCATGGGCACACTGTGCAGGAGCTCATGGACAGGAGCCCATGAAATCTTTTGAGCCGAGGAGTATGATGCAGGAGCATCCACACCTCATCAAGCGAGCCAGCACGTGGAGAAAGAACATACAACTGGGCAACGCCAGCACATACAATTTTGAAACACCTTAATATGAAGCGCACAAAATTAATACGCTAATGTGATGAAGCGCACTTGTGTATTGTAACGGACCTTGAGCGGATAAGCTCTCGTCCTTAGGTAGCTGAGACATTTAATAGTTTTAATGCTGTTAGATAGGAATTAACTGTAGATTAGACAATTTTACTTACGAGAGGGAAAACGGAATATAGGCACCCTCCTTTGTAACATTGTAGGATTATTATCATTCCTGCATTCTGAGAAAAAGAGAGCAGACCAGAGAATTTGTGGAGAACACCCATGTACAGATATTGAAGTAATATAAAAGCTTTGATTCAATTCCATGGATGTGTTGGATCTCTGTGTGTTGTTGATATTATGATGTTGCATACTTGCTTCTTTTTATGCTTATCTTCTATATGCTGCGTATGTGATTGCATATCAGGTTCGAATTCTGAGGGAATGAAGTAAATGAGTTTCAATTGTTTCTCTGGTTGATCCAGGAGATTCTTGCATAGAGTGCAGTTGAATTCCTCCGCATAGAGTGCGTTGAGGAGGCTCTACAGTCAAACTCTTGTTCTCGTATGCCCAGAGTGAATTTGGTTGTTCGAGTCGTGCAGGTGAAGTGCAGGTCGAACATGAAGCCTCAGTAGCAAGCCTGAGAAAAGGTAAGGCCGGGTTTGTGGTGACTGTGAACGCTCAGGACCTGGAAGACTTCAGCACTGTTGAGAGTTGTTGAAGGTCGAGTGCGAGCAGGTACTCGAAAGGATCTCTGAAGGAGTCAGAGAGAATTAAGCTCAGGAGGGATAGTTCCTCGTTCATGTTGTGGGAACAGTCCTGGGAGAGATTCGAACCAAGAGAAAGCTTGGAAGCAAGAGGATTCTCAAGGGGAAGAGAATCGATGACTTGAAATCGTCTCGGAGAATCGCGAAGTCTCGTGGATCGTTGGATCTGGGAGAAGGAGCGAGGAGTTTAACCTTCAAGCGTAAGTGGACCCCAATTGTCGTCGCATATCGGCATATCGGGGTTGGTGAGTGCAAGAGTTGCATGCACGTCGAAATCGCGAGTCGCGATTTCCCGACTTAATCGGGGCCGTCGGTTGGAGCGCGGACAGGTGGCATGAGATCCCGAGGAGTCGGGACTCGGCACTTCGGTGTTTTCAAAGTCGAAAGGAGCACAGAGAAACAACGAAGCCCCGAGTTGCGACGGGTCCCACGGAGACGGAGTGGAGGACAACAGGTGGAATCGCACATCGGCATTCGGGGTTTAGAAAGGTGAGTGACTAACGACCTTTCATCTGCTGATTTCCCGATACACAGAAGTGTTGACCGTTGACATCGGGGATCGGGATTCGAAGTTTCATATTGCACGAGAGGTGCACACAAGGTTCGTGAATCCGCGAAACCTGATTTCCCGACTTGCGAAAGGGAGATCGCCAAAGGAATAACTGTGGGTAAAGGACTCCCGAGGGAGTAGGAAGAGCTTTGACTCTTCGGGGCGTGAGAAAGAGAAGGTCCTGGTGGAGCGACCGTCCGCTGAGGGGTAGGTTGTGTCAATTGACATCTGCATGCTCCCCTAGGTGTGTCTCCTCTCTGCAAGGCACTATACCCCTCCTAATGCCACCATACATCTCGGCATGACTCTGTGAACTATCCCTCATCATTGTATGCTCCGACATACTCATGTCATCTCCTGCAGACTCATGTTGTATCATCGATCCTGGGCGTGTTGCTGGATCAACCTCTGTATGGAGATCACCCACTCCCAAGACACAAATGGAAGTGTCTCCCAACAACTGGTGCTCCTCTGCTAGATCATCAACATTCTCTGTCAACGTGACTAGATGATACATTTGAGTGTCCACTAAGATAGATGAAGTGGATCTCTGATGGATCTCCTCAAGAGACTCATCTGATCTAGACTCTGATTCTAGAAGGGCAGTCTGTGTGCCTCTCAATAATCCTCGAGTGCTCTCCAAATCCTGAGTGAGTCGGTCCATCTCCAACTCCTTCTCCCTCAGAGCCTCATGATACATCTCACTAACCCTTAGTAGATAATCCCTGTCTGTCAACAACTGTTGGTATTCATTCCTCATCACAGATGCTCTCTCCCGAAGAGTGTGAAAATCATCCATGGAAAATCCTCCATCTGATCTCCCCTGTGCCACTGATGCTCTCCAACAGTAATCTGCCATCACAACATGCATGTCATCAAGATGTCTAGTGGCTGACCTGATCATAGCCTCACTAACTCTCAACTGTGCTGCTAAGTGGTGTGACTTCTGATCATGGTCATACTGCGGTTGCATCTCAGACCCCTCACTGCTAGTGTCCGTCCTGTTAGTGCCAACTCTGGAGCCCCCAAAAACACTCTCTGCATAAGATGACATGCTAAAATTTCCACTGTCTACTGTGATTCTGGGTACTCCTGTATGCCACTGCACCCCATCACTAGATGTTATCTCCCCCTGAATCACACTGTATCATGTATGAGTAGTTGTATCGTCCTGTGCACTCAACCTGCTACTATCATCTGCGCCTGGATCCCATATGGATGTATCCAAACACGTGCTATGATCATCTTGATGGCTAAAGAGTGCATCCTCATCATTGCAGGCCGATCCTTGAAATAAGTGCTCCATCAACCTGTCAGTATATGCAATCTTCTCAACTAATGGAGTCTTCAATAGTTGTGACTCAATCCCCTCAGGTTGATCTGTATGTGTAAGGTCCCCTTCCTATACGTCCTGTACTTCCTCCTGGACCTGTGGGTCTACCTTTTCATGGTGTGCATCCCTCACACTAGGCTCATCCATCATACCTGGCGTGCCACTGATCTCCTCATGTGATGTGGCTATCATGGGTGTCTGAACAGGTGACAAATGTGTCACGACCCCCATAGGAAACTCATCATCTCTAGGTGCTAACACGTGTGACTCCTCACTAGTGTCACCACTCTATTGAGGCGTAAGGTCATCAATGGTATGTGACATGCCTGCTGAGACACTGGGGCTATCGTCCTGTCCATCTAGCTGCCTATCCACTACACAAGGGTCATCCTCCTCCTCAAGCGTGGAAGCATCACTAGCCTCTGTGCAAGAGTCGTCATCACTATCCTCTGAGGTAGAGTCACTATCACTAGCCTCTGTGCAAGAGTCACTATCATCATCCAACTTCTCTAAATCCTCATCATCACTATCATAGTGTACCTCAATGATATGCTTCTTACCCTTACCCCTACACCTATGATCTAGTTCCCAAGGCACCTTGCAACTGTAGCAAAGTTGCATTCTCCTAATGGGTTTGGGGTTTCTCTGTGCTTCCTTCCATCTAGTTTCTCTGGCTCTGCCTCCCTCTGCTATGATGGTCCAATATGTCACCTCATCTTCGCTCCAACTGGGGTTTTTCATGGATATAAACTTTTGAAGCGTTATTAGAGGCCCAAATCTCTCACAAAGTGCATGATATTCTATTTCACAACTCACAACTATTCCAACAAAATCTATAGACCCCATCTTTCCTTATAGAAGATCCCTCAGGCTGGCAGGAGTCTAAGCTCTGATACCACTGTAATGATCCCAAGCCATTATGCAAGGATCATCACTGTTTTGGTGTCTTTTTAAAACTTTTTCCGAGTGAGGTATTTCATCAAACACTTTGCTGATATACCTTTTAGATGTGTTTATATGTGTGTATGCATCAAATAACAGAAATAGATAGCCATGGAACATACCTCAACCATATGTAATAAGATAGACAAGCCAAAACATCTCAATTCTTCTTTATTCATCAAATAGAGAAACCTGCTACAATGAAGATGCCGATCTGGAATGCTGAACAGATGGCCAAGAAGATAGACAATAGATAAGAGCTTCTACAAAATGATCCCTCTAATACAAAATATGCCTCCAAAGGCTGAATGAGAAATGAAGATCAATACAAGCAGATCTGAATGCCAAACTCTCTAGCTGAAGAATGCCATGCTCTAATAGAAGGCTGAAACCCTCAATAACTCGGCCCTGCTGCCAAAAGTGCCCAATCACCCTAATAAATATGCCAACTGATAGATCGGATGATGGTAAGAACAACCCAGGTGACCAAATCTCCAAGATCCCTCTCAATCTCTGTAGATCTGAAATCCCCCACTAAATGGTGCACCCCACTAGATGACTGAAACTCTAGATAATTCAGCCCTGCTTCCAAAAGTGTCCAATCACCCTAATAAATATGCCAACTGATAGATCAGGTGATGGTAAGAACAACCCAGGTGATCGAATCTCCAGGATCCCTCTCAATCTCTGTAGATCTGAAATCCCCCACTAAATGGTGTGCCTCACTGGATGACTGAAACCCTAGATAATTTGGCCCTGCTGAAGGAGGCCTCCAAATGCTCTGAAACTCTCCAGAAATATAGATCGGGACACTGCAAGTCACTAGGTAAAGTCTCAAGGTTAGATCTGAAGTGTAACCCCTCCAAACGGACTAGATTTGGATCTCAAAAATGCCCTCCTTCTCTTCAATTCTCCCCACTGCTCAAGAAATAATCTGATCCATAAAATTGTCTCAGAAAGAACTAGATCTGATGTCCAAGGCCCTACAATGAAAACCCAAGTGATAGAATCCTCAAGGGCCCTGCCAATCTCCTACAACGAATTTCTCTCCAAAGATGGTGTGCCCCTCTTGCTAGAATCCCTCAACTGGTGTGCCCTCTCTCTATCTGCACATGAAACTGATGTAGAATCCTCCTGCAACTGAGAAGATATGGAACTAGAATGGTATGGGAGAGTATTGCATCTTCGATACCAATCTTGGGACAATATAGGTGGAATCTTTCACCACCGAATCGTCCTCTAGGGTTTGTTATGTCAAAACCCTCAAAACCCCCAATATTGGGCTCACTAGCTAGAAGCCAGAAATCAAAATAAGATCATACATGAATGAATGAGAAGAGGCCCTTGCATTTCCTTTATAATTTTTGGCTCGCCTTGTCCCTCCAAAGTGACTTTCATTTTATTAATATTTATTTAATTAATTAAATCACTTTAATTAATTAATTAACCTTTTTACCTTTGAAAAACTCCTTATCTCTCCTTGTGGCTTCCCTGGCCACTTAAAGTCACTTCTAGCCATCCCATCTTGTAGTGTTTCTCCTCCCGATTCCAATGAGCTATTACACTGAGAGGTTCCTCCAAGTAATGTGCCCAAAATTACCTCTTCAGTGATTTTAATTAACTTATAGCTCAAAATAGTCAAAATCATGGAAATCGTCGAAATGGAATGAAACCAAAGCCAACCTGTGCGGAATGGCTCATGATGATGGGATATGATGATAAATTCCAACTGGACCCCACAATGCCTCTCAAATACGCCTATATTCGCTATAACATCCATCTGGCTACTCTGGTCATCATAAGTCTCTGCCATGTGATGATGTCCCAAAGTGGGGACATTACAAAATATTAGTTATAACGTACAATATGCAAGTAATTATAAATATTTATAATTTATGAAATAAATTATATTAATATATTAATGAGTATGATCATATACACAAAAATGAAACTTTATATGTATTATTAATACAATTTTTCACAATTATTAATATATTACCTCTCATTTTCTTCATTCTACCTTTCCCCAACAGATGTTCCTGATCTTCAAATTTTTTTATGGAGTTCACATCCCAAATGCGATCCACTGCATGCATAGTTGGCACTGCTAATTTAGGAAGATATTGACTAATATACACCATGGATTGATATACCATATATCCCTCCACCATAGAACCCTCAGGACGTGCTCTTTGTCTAATCAACGTATTCAATGATTTCAAGTGCCTCTCCACCATCCACATTGACCTTGTTTGAACAGGTCCACAAATTTCAATTTCCTCAACTTGGTGTATGAGGTACTGTTCTTGTGCATTGAAAAATGTAGGAGGTATATACTTTTGCATTTCACACATTAGATGAGGAATTTATCTCTTCCAATACTTTATATCATCTTCATGGATTTTTTTCAATGACAACCATCTACATGAGATCATGACACCAGAAAATAGCATGTTTCAACATAACATAATATAATATATTACATTACATTACAAGTAAAATGCGTGTCATTAAGTACAACAATAATTTGAAAGAACATTTTGCATATAAATCACAACTACGTCTTACCTCATGTATTTTCCAATATCATATATCACTTGTTTGACGTTGTTGTCAAAGTCATTTGGGAGAGATAGTGGTAGAACATACTGTAACAACAAAATGAATCGTTATTTGTTTCGACCAAAGTAGACAAGCAAAAAATAAAAAAAATAAAAGATCTATAATGCCAATATATATAAATATGTATACCAAAATTATTATCTTAATGAAGGTATGCCAATCACATGTTTTTACCCCACCAAATTCACCTTTCTTCATTAAGATATTTTTTATGTTTGAAGAAAAACCCGTGGGAAATTTAATTCTTCGAATGACAACTTTAGCATCATTTCTTTGTTGCTCTGTTAATAACCATGGAAGGTTATTTCGGTCTAGTACTCCATCTGATCTATTTGAATATCGGATCACACTTCAGATTGCATGATTGGCTTCATGAATGTTAGTACAAATTTTGACAATTTTTTCTTTGTCCCTCCTACCATCAATGATTCGCCATAACGTTTCAGTCACATTCTTCCCTATATGCATTGTATCAAACAAATGAGCTATTTTTAGCTCCTCATAGTAGGGAAACCTCATGAATTG
This sequence comes from Picea engelmannii, assembly GCA_009831015.1. Classification (NCBI taxonomy): domain Eukaryota; kingdom Viridiplantae; phylum Streptophyta; class Pinopsida; order Pinales; family Pinaceae; genus Picea; species Picea engelmannii. The sequence continues at coordinate 75,578 of ML801301.1, read as the reverse complement.
AGCAGGATAAGATTTCATTCCTCGTGGAAGCCCATTATTAATACCTTCATGATGATTGCGGCCTTCATGAAGCATAAAAGAAATCAAAAAAATAATTATCAAATACGGTAAAATAAATTCAATGATTAAAATAAACATTCAAAACATTACATGGTCTACGATACATTATGAAATTGAGTACCTTGACGATTTCTATTATATTCCAACCTCCATAGGTGAGGTGTCATTCTTCGTGGTTTTAAACCAGTCTCTTCTTTCCCATTAAAAGATGTTTTTTAGTAGTATGATACCTATGGTTCTTAGGAAGAACGTGCCTATACTCATCAAACACCATCTTTCCTAAACATTTTGAATGATGATACTTCATCTTAGGGTCACAAACTGGACATGCAAATTTACCCTTTGTTTGAAGACCTACAACAAATGGATTAATGTCAATTATACGATGAGATTATTTAAAAAGTAAACATGCACCATGATAACATTAAAATATTATATAGTATTAAAGAGCAATATTA
>ML801301.1:63655-74422 GCA_009831015.1 Picea engelmannii | reverse complement strand
TATATAATATGGTCATTAGGACATGCATCTATAGTTTGATAATCCATTCAAATGTCTTTCATAATGGCATGCAAACCTCGATATGTGCGAGGTAAAATATTTGACGATGGTAACAAAAATTCACCTAACAATCTACAACATAATAAACAACTAGTTAATGTAAGAATATTAATCGTAAAAATTGCATTCTTATTTTACACATCAATTAACACTAAAAACAAATAGAAAAAAATCAACATTTATGTATAATATGAGATGAAACATATTACATACCTTAGTATCTATGTCATACAAGTGTTCGACAAATTATTCATAACCTTTAAGTTCACTAGAAGCAATGTAGAGGAGAGAAGATTTGCTCTTGATCCCTCATACAGTCGTTTATTTTTCTTTTCTAATAGAGGTTCATCATAAATACCAGCATTTTCCCCATCCTCATCTAGCTGCGAAAACAAATCTTGGATCATTTGATTTGTCCCATCATCTTCTTCCATGGGATCATTAACTTGATTTGTCCCATCATCTTCTTCCATTAGATCCTCATTTGCTTGGTCATGATGATGTTCTTCAGCTTGTACAACATCATTTCTACTAATACTTGGTACAATATTCTGCGGAAAGTTAGAGGGAAACTGTAACTTTATAATTAAAAACAATCATGNATATATATATATATATATATATATATATATATATATATAATTTTATAAAATTGACAAAATAAAAAAAGATAATAAATATATATCTAATTACCATGGGACGATATTCATTCGATCTGCCATCAATGTGACCGTATTTCCTACAATGTTCTATAGTTGTTATTAAAATTCTTACAGGACGTCTGAGGCAACATTTTTTACAAGGGCAATAACATCTACCATCACCCTTTTCACCCACTTTACTTTTTCCCCCACCTATAACAACATTTTGTGACATTCTTCTTCACAAAAACACCCTTTCGGAACTGTCGTTGTTATAGCAATATTGTCGCAACATATTTAAATCGTCAAATATTTATATTCCAATTTTAGGTCACTATCGTCGCAATTGCGACGAACGTGACCTAAAAATATTTATTCTTTTTACCTAGTTATTTTAGGTCATTTTCAATGGTCAATTTTAAGGTTAGGTAAGTTGTCGCTCTTGCAACGAACATTGACCATAATAATTTAGTCAACCTAGAGTCATCGAGATAGCGACGAATACGGGATGGATTTTAAAAAAATGAACTTTTTCTCTTGCATGTTGCGACGAAAGAGTACTTTTGTCGCAAGTGGTCGTTGCAAATTTTTCAATATGTAGTAGTGTCGAGTGTTGTTATGGGATCAGAAAGGATTCAAAATCGTCCTTGGAAATGGTGCCAAAAATGTTATTTTACAATCTGTAGTTTGGTAAAATCCCAACCCAAGCCATGAATGTGTGCACAACTGGGAACTCCATGCATCAATGAAACTTGCTTGTAAATGAGTAGAGTTTGTAGATATGGATGAAACAAAATAAAGTTTTCAAACTTGGTTATGACCATACTAGTCTTAATCTGCGATTGCAAGGGGGAATAAACTCTTCATGCTAATGGAGGTTTTAGGATTTTCACTTGTTTCATTCAATTCCATAGTTTCTTTAGAGTAACACTTTTGGCCTTTCAAATCCATAATATTTACAACCTGCTCCATGGATCTCATGTTACCTAGATTTTTCTCTAGCCCCTAGATACAATTCTCTACTTCAAATTTAACCTCTACATATTGCATGAAGGACCCAATAGAATCATGGAATCCCCTCTATCACTCTAAGATAAAGGGTGTTGTCTAAATGTTCTACGTTTTGGCCCTTTTTGTTGGACTCCGATGACATAAATTTAGACGAAATCATTACTTTCTATTGTCTAAATTGAATTTTTGAATGCATAAATGGATTCAACGTGTTGAAAAACATTGGGTTGATCATATTATACAAACTTATCCATGAAAATATTCAGATCCAACAATTTCTAACCGAATTTCGAGAAAAATTAAACGAAAAATATCCCCAGAAAAGGGCTAGAACATAAAACATGTATACTACAGTGAGATAAAGTGCCTCATTGGTGAAGGAATGCATGTTTAACAAGGACTTACCCTAGTAAATAAATATAATAATGAGTAGAATAAAATTGGCCTCCATAGAAGAATGGGAAAAAGTGTGTCCCACTCTAATTTGTTCAGGGTTTGTAGAGGGTCTGATTTGAACATTACTGGACTCCCTTTAGACCTTATCCTATATACATCATTATACAATTTGTCATTCAACTTCAATTGGGTCTCTGTGTGCATATTGTATCAATCAACTACCTTTTCTCATTCCTCCCATCCTCCCAAGTGCGCCTTTACCTTTTTTTTGATAATGTCTTTATGCAAGAAACCAAGAGTTATAAGATTGAAGCTTAGACAAAAAACACATCCTAGTCTAGGTACCATAGTGAGCTTAAATCAAGACTACGGACTAATAAACCATTCACCAGTAACAATGAAATGCACTACTATTTGAAAATAATATAAGTCCAACCTCGTAGCAATCGAGAGTGAACAAACATCCTATGCATGGAGCTAATAGTCTAGCTAGATGAAATGGAGATGAAAGAAAGCCACAAAAGAAACAAATGTATTAGAAGATTGAAGCCATAGTTGCATCTCCTTTCTCAATACTTTATTTACTTGCAATGGTTGTGATTCTTCCATTCTGCTAATCCACACAATAATGTGACCTATATCCTTTAATTCTAGAAGAGGGTGAAAGGATTTTTTTCTTATCCTTCTCTTGGGGTTAAGATCCATTGTTGTTGTATCATTAGGGTGGATGCTCTTTTACCTTGTCCAATCATGCTAGTTTGAGGTGGAGTTGCTACACCTATTTTCTCTACTATACCCATGACATGTCTGAGGGGTGACCACTTTTGGAAGCCACTTGTGCAAGCTTCCCTGCTTTAACTTTGTACGCTTATCACTAACATTGATATATTTGAGCCAATAGTCTAAAAAAAACATAGAAACACAGACCAACTAAAACTGAATATAGTCTATGTAGACAAGAAGGAGATAAAAGAAAGAAATAAATGCATGATAAGGGTGAATCCATTGTTTTATCTCCGTTCTAAACACCTTATCCACATGCACTTTATATGGTTCTTCCATTGCGATATCCCACATGATAATGTCACTTCTAGCGCATAAAACACCCTACGGACTAGCAAACTAGGGTCTGACTTGCATGAGGATTTTGACCGAATAGAAACTACTTTTTTTACCTACAACCCAATATTTAAACCCCTTTTTCATAGTAAATGCATGGAAAAGGACCACCAACCTTATTACTGGTGTTCGATGTAGATCCTCCTTTTCTCTTCGATTCCTTGCTTGTGCTGCTCCTTCCACAGATGACCTGCACTCAAGACAAACAACAACTATGCATGCATGCTACTTCTATACTCAAGGGTTAGAAATCAAGCATAAATTAATCAAACCATAGACAATTCATGCATTGGGACGGGAAAAGTATTCTTTTTATTACTGAAAGTGAGTCAACTTACAAAAAAGCTGAGACTGGCCACCGCTCCTTGAGCCTGATCCTGGGCTCCTCTTCTTCTATCCTTCAACTGCTTTGCGTTAAATCTCCTTTGGCATGAGGAAAGGCTAAAGGGTTGGGACAATGGATTACGTAAATGGGCAGAGTTTCTTCGCTATATTTTTTCCCTTTTTCAAATGGTACCCCTGCCCCTTCTTTTATAGGATAGAAGGAGCTAGGGTTTTGGACAATCCCTCGGCCATGCATGGCCGGGAGTTTCAGTTAACTAACCCATAGCCTTTTGTTCCATCGGAAACTTTCCTTTTTTCATGCTTTGTTAGGTACACGCGGGCTGTTGTGAGTCAACCAGCGTGCACATGCATGCAGTAATGGGTTAGGGCGCGTGGGCCTTGACACAAGAGGATTTTCAAAGAGTTGTTCAACAGATTTTTGGCAAAGAATGGATATGAATTGGCCTGATGTCAGGTAAGCATGTGTGGTGAAATTTAGGGTTATAACATATGCCCCTTAATGTGTGAGGTCAGAAGAGAATCTGATGGCCGAAATACATTACCAATCTTTACTGATGTGCTGAACGATTGAGCCCAAGGATCAGGAACCAGGAGGTGTCGTCTGCAAAATAACAAATGTCTCACCGAGGTAGGCATACCCATGCTCGGGATAAAATAGAACCATGGATACCAATCAAATACACTGTAGATCCATGTCAAATAACTATAAAGAGTAGCCGTGAATAATACACAGTGGAGCTACATCTCGAAATCAGAAAAATATACATATAGAGTATCCATCTTCCAGAAGTTGATTTGACCTGATGGATGGACTTCAGAACTTGAGCAACAACTTCAAAATACTCTTAAACTCGGGTAGGAGTGTAATATGAGTGTACGACTACACTACCCAGAGGACTTCGACAGCTCGTCGGTTATGGACTTGATGATCTTGATGATCGGACTGAAGGCTTCAGTGATTTCAAACAAGGACTTGATTGGATGTTTATGATGGCCGGGTATGCGGAAAAGAGACATATTGCAGAGGGGTCAACTCAGGCTTAGTGAAAAACTTCCCTTGGACAATAGCACGAAAAGTGATAAAAATCAGGCAACATATATGTTAATCATAAGTCTATGAAGCAGGAGGCAATGCAAACTCTCCATATGTTTGGAAGAATAACCAAACGGTGGAGGACACAACTCTATATAGCGAGAAAACATTCCTAAGGTCATACTACATCCCATAGTCTGATGATCAAATGAATAGATTTGCTTTATCCAAGGGCGACTCATTATGCTGCCAATAAAGAAAATAATTTTCCCATCCTCTTTTTGGGGTATATTTGATTTTTTTGTTCTTTTCGATAATTTTGGAAAAAGAATAAAGGAATATTACGTTAAAATGGAGGAACGAGTACTGCAAACATATGAGCTCAAGGCACAAGGAAAAGACTGATGTTCTGGTAAAATGATACTCGGGCAAAATCCTCCGGCAGCCAAAGGTGTTAAGACACAGAAGCAAACTGTCACAAGGCTGGTGGATAAGGTATGCAAATGCGGTTGATAGAACACACAATGGTAACATCCTTCAATGTAAGTTTAACGAGCCCAAAGAAGGTAAGCTCAGTGTTTTTTCATATTTAGAGAGTCTGAAAAAGCATAAAAGGAGACTCCGTTGGGGTACCTTTTTTGCCAATAGTCTAGTCAGTTCGAAAAAGGGATAAACTAGCACCGATTAGACATCAATTCAAAACCATTTTAACGAGTGTGACAAGGACAAGATCACTCGGCTATTTTTTCACTTTTAAGGAGTCTGAAAAAATCTTAACTATGGACTCCGTCAGGAATATTCTTCTGGACCAATTTAACGAGTGTGAAAGAATAAGGTCACTCGACGATCTTTTCAATTTTAGGGAGTCTGAAAAGAACTTAACTATGGACTCTGTGGGGGTTTTCTTTTCGTAAATTTAGTCCCTCAGGCTCGAAAAAGGAATAAAATTATACCTGAGAGTACTCTTCTAAAGAACGGAAGTTCTATAGAGTATACCTTTGTTCGTACAATTGATCATCCAGACTGAAAAAGGGGTAAACTACCGTCGGAAAGACGTGACTTCAAATTTCAGTTTAACGAGCGTGAAAGGCCACAAGATCGCTTGGAAATCTTTTCATGTTTAAAGGGTCTGAAAAGGGCTTAAAAGAAGACCCGTTTAAGGAACGTTCTTCTGGACCAATTTAACGAGTGTGAAGAAATAAGGTCACTCGACAATCTTTTCATCTTTAAGGAGTCTGAAAAGGGCTTAAAGAAGACTCCATAATGGTTACTTTTCTCAATTAATCCGGACGAGATCGAAAAGCATAAATTCAGTCTCGCCGGATGTTGCTTTCGGATCTCAAAGCGAGCTTGAAAAACAACAAAGTTAGCTCATGATAGACTCTTTGTGGGTCGATTCCTAGCATCTCCTCGGGGGAGTTTTATGCTCCGACGAAAACATTGTCTATGACGCCAAGGGTTCTAGAGATATTGATAGGTATCGTTTCAGCAATGGTTTCCATATTACCCTTAGCATAGACCTTGTGTGTAGCTAAGGGATTAGTATGACAAGACCTATCTCCAGTCATAGTCCTAATGAATTATCCTACTTTGATTCGGCTTAAATTTGGGAGTAAATATGATCTGTGATGAAGATCTTCCCAAGGTTTTTCCAGACTAGTCATTGCTCCGATTATTGCTTCGTCAGAAGATAAGACTAATTCTAACGAATCGACATTAGCGAGAGAACCCTGAGCCCAAATAGGCTCTAGAAGTGGATCGAACTCTTGGGCAGGAGTCGGATCAGGGTTAGCTGAAGCTTGTTGGACTACAGAGTATGCTACCTCAGTGGTAGACAATCGCATGGACATGCCTGGGTGCCCTATCTCATCCATCGTGGCTGATGGGGAAAGAAGAATACAAGGATCCTCAAAGTAAGTCGTGCGGAACGACGAAACCTGAAAAATCTCAAGCTTATGGTGATTAGATAAAAATTTGACATCGTCATGAGGAGGTGGGTAATCGAAGGTACCCATCAAGGACGGGCACAAACCAACTCCTACGTTAACGACACCTGGTTGAGGATTATCAATCATGGGGACCGTGGATGCCCCCAAAGTTGGGTCAGGTCTGGAGAAAGACAGTTGATCAATGGTCACTATCCGGCCCTTGTGTGGAAACAAAAAGAATCGAAAAACTGTAGCAACCACAAATTGCATAGCATAAGTCTAACTCCATCCTAACAAGAGGTTATATTCGAGGGGAGTATTGACTACCTCTACTTCGACACACACAGTTTTCCCTCCTAATTGCACAGGGAAAGAAGGAACGATGCCATGTGGTCGGAAAGAATGACCGTCTAAAGCAGTGAGGAGAGTAGGTGATGGAGACAAAGCGGGTTGGCCAATGGCCTTCCAACATGCTAATGACATAACGCATGTCGAGGCGCCCTCGTCGACCACCGTGTGAAATATATTCCATGTAAATGTTTTCGTGGGATGAGCCACTACTATCTGAAATGCTACATGGTAAGGCTGACGAGGTTTTAAGTCAGTTGTATCTAACATGATGGTACCCAGATTACAAGTCTTAGTAGAGCCCAAAGTGGTTAACAAGGCTTTCCTCTGAGCGGGGCATCTTTGGAGGACCTCCAAAGCAGACATCGCACAAGGGGTTTGTGATAAATCCTCCACCACAGAGTAATTCTGGGCGGCCCTTGCGTTGGGGTTGTGAGAAGATTTTTTAAATGCACCCTTTGGAATGCGTGTCATTGTTTCTCCCAACATCTTCTCGATCTGTAGAGGAAGAGATGGGAGATCAGCTTCTTTACCCTTCTCAGAAGAACTTGGTTTACTATAGTCATGCACTCTATTCGTTATGAAAGCATCACCCCTAACTATATATACGTTGACGGATGAGGGATTGTTTGGAGGAGGGAAAGTTTCTTGGCCACCCCCTTCTGTGCTTGTAGAGGCTTGAGTTAAATTTTGCCCATGTTGAAAGGGATTAGTCAACACTGCCTGCTGTTGTTGTGTGACAAAATTTTGGGCCTCTACAAGTCGAGGACAAATATGGGTTGGATGGTCTTCCTCACACAAGTAGCACGGATACCTCGCCTTCTGTTTTTATGTGGTGTCCCTGCCAGCATTATCAGTGGGTTTTTTATCCCCCTTACCCTTCTTTCGTTGTTTTTTCTTCCCTTCAGGCTGTTGGGTGGCCTTTGGGTTAGTCGACTACACAGAGTGTACTTCTAACGTTTGGGTAGGGGGAGCAGCCAAAGCAGTAGTTTGGATGGTCATTGTGTGTTGTATGGATAACTGTTGCAACTGTTTTGTCAATTGATCAACGGTCTTGGTTTGTGCTGAACCAACAATACCATCGGCATGTGGTCCAACTCTCTGCCTAGTTTTATCCAGTATCAAGCGTGGCGCATCTGGCAAGATGTTGTATAATAAACTAGACTGAGAATAGATGAGCTCAAATTGTTGAGCCCTCATTATGGCATCTTCTTCGGAGAAAACTCCGGAAGTTGCGACGTCTTTGGATAACTGTGGGACCAAAGACTTAAGGAACCACTCAAGCAGGAATGTTGGTGGGACTGGTACTTTGATTAGACTCTTCTGGTGTCTCCATTCTCGGATATGATCAGAGATATGGTCCATTGTTGTCTGTTCAAAATTGGCGAGAAGCTCTGTGCTAGCATCGTATCTCACAGGTAACTGGAAATGGTTAAGGAAGGCCATCGCCAGTTCACCAAAACAAGAGTATCTTGAGCAATCGATCTCGATGTACCATTTCGCGGCACTCCCGATAAGAGTACATTGAAACAATCGCAATTGTATGGAGTCATCTTTCAATGAGTTAGATGAACACCAAAGATGGAAGGTAGTCACATGATCACCTGGATCTTCATTAGGCTGGGCCTCAAACTTTGGAATGTCCGAAGGCTACTTCGTTGGCATAGGAGGCCAATGTGGATCATGAAAAATAGGATCATTTAACAACCTTGTCAAATATGGAAAGTGTAACGTCGCTAGGAATGGAAGTTTGGGTTGCTGCTGATAACCTGGGAAAAAGGGTCCTGGAGTTTGACTTGCACCAGGTTGCCAGGAAACGTTTGGCTGCTGGCCCAGATTCTGGTAGAAACCATGGCCCTGACCAGTGTAAGGATTTTGCATCTGTGGAGACATCATCGACTGATTTCCCATAAAGGACATAGAGTGTTGGGCATGCATCGTGTTCGAAGGACTTTGGGAAGGATTACCCCATACCGGTCCTGATGGGAGAGGCATAGTAGCATATCCAGGGTTCCATTGACTGTGGAAAGAATTACCCCAAAACGACATTGCAGAGGAGGGAACGGATCCTTGTCCTGAGTTCCAAGGTCCTGCTATATGTGCCCCCTACGCAGGAATAGTACCATGCGCAGGAGTAGATTGTCCAAAAATGGGATTTCCCCCAGATGGGAAAGCGGTTGATGAGAAAGTGTTGTTGCCAAATGTCTCGTTCCAAGAAAATGATGTCGAACCTATCGACATACTATGCGCAGGTGTTCCTTGACTCCCTACTCCAAATAAACTAGTGTTTGTAGGTTTCCCGACAGACTGCTGATGCGGACCACCAAGCGAAGGGGACGAAGGAGGGATATGACCTCCTGCGTAAGGAAAAGTGTTAAAAGGGACAGGAGTTCCCCCAAGTTGAACTTGCAGAGGAGCGTTAGAGCTCCCTACCCCTAGACTCAAAGTCTGTAAAGTGGAGTAGGTTAGTGCAGGACTTGTACCCGAACTAGGAATACCATATGAGAACGGAGGGCCTGTCGCACTAGGTGTAAAGGGGGTTGTGGCCGCCGCCATAGACGGGTTCGATCCACTGTGTGACATAGTTGCGTCCGAGACCATGGTGGCACAGACCGATGACAGTAAGTTAGGAGATGACTCTCCTGTGGTAGAAACTATGGTGGGAATTGAATAATTCCCAGAAGAAGTAACAACGTTTGTTTCCATAGCTGTGTGAGGCACTGTCTAGCGTTCGTGAAATTGGATTGGTACAATAAATGGTGCCAAGATATCAGTGGTTAGGGTTTCAACCGAGCCAAGATTGGTGGTTGATTCCTCCAGGAGTTGTTCGGGCACAAAGGTTTGTAACCCGGTCACTTCAAAATACCCTTGTTTGTCTAGCTTCCACCTTAATGGTGACGGGGTGGCTCCAGTGTAACCGGCGGCAGGCCAAGAAGCCTTTGTGACCGGAGGAGCTCGGGATCCTCCACTATGTGAGAAGATCCAAGACACGCTAAGGTATTCTAAACGTTCAAAAGTAACACACACTAAAAAGAATCCCCTAAGAGATAATTCAAGCAATCACTAAAGTATTTGGAAGAACAGTTACAACAACCAACACTAGAGAAACTTACCGGTGCAAGTGCAACTTGAACACGGAAGCAACCTCTGGGTATACTCTGCAAAGCATGGCCCAATGTTTGTCCTAGGTACCGCGGTATACCCCTGCAGTCACCTGTGTATGTCCCTAAAAAGATTGGCAACTAGGTTGCCAACACGCGAACAGTCACCAGGCGGGTACAGTCGAAAGTTGGGTAGACCACAATGAGCAGGGTATCAAGCCCGAAAAATGTCAAGGGTATTGAGAGAAAATGGTCTAGAAGACAACTGAGGACCTCTAATGGATTCAAGACCCATGAATCCCCGTGGAAAATGAAAACGACGGAATCCCAAAACAATCCCTCTATATGTGTTCTCCACTACGATTGGTCCGACTTTGGAGGGGTTATCTCCGCTACCTTTCCACACGCGAACTCATGTTTATCCCCTGTGTTAGAGGGGGGTCCCAGATAAATTCCATGAAATTGGACTTATACACTCCCTATCTCAATCTCTAATGTTTGGTTTTGAATGGCCTTGAAGAGTTTCCTCTCCAACCTAATTCAAGGCCCTAGTCCTGAACTAGTTTGTGAACCCTACAAACATAAAAGTCTAGTATATTTTTAAAATTAGCGTTGTTTTTATGGATTTATCTTACGTCAAGGGGTATGAGGGTGAAATTGATAATGTGTAAAGATGAAATAAGAAATGAAAGAAAAAAGATGGAAACAAAAGACATTTACTAAATGCAAAATTTCAACAACTTTTCACAATATATATATATATATATATATATATATATATATAT
>ML801301.1:53174-63236 GCA_009831015.1 Picea engelmannii | reverse complement strand
AAAAAAAAAAAAAATTGTTTTTTGTCAACTATTAATTGAGAAAAAGAAGGCTAAAGGTAAGATGACCTAATCTACTAACTGTTCAAACCTAGACACAGACACCTGAGAGGAATAATTCTTATCAAAGGAGGGGATGATTGTCCCACCCTAAACAAAAAGTAGCATGTCCAAGCACGCGACGTCACTAAAACAGCACGCTTGCAAACGCGTGCTGAACAGAGACAAAAAACGTGTACACGCGGGCTGACCTTGTACAGGCCGTGTGTATATCTAAATTCTAAGGAAAAATATGAAAACAGGCAGTCCAGACCAGGAAGAGGCCTCTTCTATTGATAACCAGGGTCCCTTGAAGGCTTGGATGCTCTTTCTAACAGAAAATACAAATAATGTAAGGAATAATAAGGCGAAAAAAGGCAATCTGAGATAGGACTATGAACCAACAAGACTCAGACAGGATTTCAGAAAACACCCTGAGAATGTGTAATTCTGATAGGGAAGAGGAGGACTGACTCTAAGGTTCTCTAAACTCCTACACGCTACTGCTATCTCTACAACTAGCGTTCACATGTGGGCTGTCAGATGAGAGGGCGCAGGTACACGTGTGAAGGCCTTCTATAGGCCGCGTGTACCTCTATGTGTCCTGAAAACTACAGTCAAGCAAAAGTCAGGGAAAGCTGGTATGGAAAACTAGACTCCCTGCTAGCTCAGACCTTACAGAAAAGACAGGCAAAGAAAAAATAGAAAACCTAATCTTTAAACTACCCAAAAAAGCTTAAATAAATCTAGGAACCCTAAAGAGTATTCTCCCCAGTACGGTTGCCAATTCTGTTGTTGGAAAAAACACCCTATAGACTAGAAAACTAGGGTCAGACTTGCATGTATATTTTGACCAAATAGAAACTGCTTTTTTACCTACAACCCAAGATTTAAACCCCTTTTTCACAGTAAATGCATGGAAAAGGACCACCAACCTTATTACCGACGTTCGATGTAGATCCTCCATTGCTCTTCGATTACTTGCTTGCGCTGCTCCTTACATAGATGACCTGCACTCAATACAAACAACAACTATGCATGCATGCTACTTCTATACTCAAGGCTTAGAAATCAAGCATAAATTAATCAAACCATAGGCAATTCATGCATTGGGACGGGAAAAGTATTCTTTTTATTACTGAAAGTGAATCAACTTACAAAAAAGCTGAGACCAGCCACCGCTCCTTGAACCTGATATTGGGCTCCTCTTCTTCTGTCCTTCAACTGCTTTGCGTTAAATCTCCTTTGGCATGAGGAAAGGCTAAAGGGTTGGGACAATGGATTACGTAAATGGGCAAATTTTCTTTGCTTTATTTTTTCCCTTTTTCAAATGGTACCCCTACCCCTTCTTTTATAGGGTAGAAGGAGCTAGGGTTTTGGATGAACCCTCGGCCATGCATGGCCGGGAGTTTCAGTTAACTGACCCATAGATTTTTGTTCCGTCGGAAACTTTCCTTTTTTTTTTCTTTGTTAGGTACACGCGGGCTGTTGTGAGTCAGCCAGCATGCACATGCGTGTAGTAATGGGTTAGGGCGCCTGGGCCTTGACACAAGAGGATTTTCAAAGAGTTGTTCAACAGAGTTTTGGCAAAGAAGGGATATGAATTGGCCTGATGCCACACAAGCATGTGTGGTGAAATTTAGGGTTATAACAATATCTCTCCTATCTATGATATAAAAAATACAATCTTGAGGGGTATCTCTACATCACAAATTTCATAAAGAATAGATACCCCTTCCCCATATCTGAGGGGTATTTATTCACCAAATTTGTTTTGGACCAACAACTGACCTCCTGAAACTCATGCCATTCAAGTAGGGAAGAACAAAGTAGGGATGGACCATGGTTCTCTCCATCATCCTCACGAGTGAACCAATGCCTCATTAGCTTGTATTTAAATTTTTATATCAATAAATGAGTATCACTATTGTAACTCATCCTATATAAAAACAACAACACATTTTCAAGAAATATCTAATATTGTGGTGGAAATTTTTATATGTTGCAGAAGTAAAATAATGTAATGGAAAATTACATTTTCATTTTCTAATGCACTATAGGGTTAACCATTCCACTAAATGTCATCTTTATCCATGATATATTCTGTAGAAGGGATGGATTCACATTGAAATTCTTGCAACTATGTTAATTTAGTCTAAACAATTTTTGGGTGTTTGTTAATGATGTTGCTTTCCTTATTAATAGGCTATGATGGTTAGTGCAATGTGAATTTATAGGTGGGACTGACTGTTTATATTTTCTTTGGATTCACACTTGGAGGTCTATATTTTGTTATGTTTATATTTACTTCAAATTAATACTCAGGGGTTTGTATTTTTCTCTATTCTATTCATGATAAAGCACAATTTTAATATTAACTTTAACTTTGTTCTATTTCATCATTGGTTTACAACTTCATATCAATAGAAATGAGCTAGACAATATGATTTATCTCATATATCACCTCGAGGTTCGTACCTATGCTTGTGAGGATTTATCACAATCCTCAAAAATATGAAAACCTATCTTGTATGCAAAAGATTTCACAGTTTTCTGCTTCCAAGGAATTTTATGACAATGAAAATATGTATAGTTTAGTTGGAGTTGGACTAATCAAAAGAATCCTACATGAAACAACCATCTATTGGTCCAATAGGTACCTATTTTGATTGTAGCAACTTATTTCCTTTTTGGTTTTCCATTGATATATAATTTTGCACTAAGCTTGCCTCTGGTTCAGAAATTCCTTAAGTATCAACTCAAAAACCTCCTTAATGGCCATTAGATTCACCAAAAAACTACTAGTCATCAACTAAGTAGGAACAACAAGATAAACCTATAATACTACTACAAGAGCACAAATCTTTGGTGTAGAGTACACAATTAAATTCAATTCAATGGCATCTCAAACCTTTCCAACTAATGTGGTATCCATCTATGCAATATTCATCAATTTCTCATCATTTTCATTTATTGGTGCCTGCTCCAACCCATCTAGTTTCTCAAGAGACTTCTCAAACACCACATCTATCCCTTGTTAGATGTGGTGATCAACACTCATATCCATTGTTTCCTCCATATTTTATAATAGGAATTTTTTTCCAAATGAAAAGAGGATGTCGGTGCCTTATCCGCCTTTTGAGCCCTCAAGATATATGATAATGATTCCTTTACTTTCATATATCCTTGAAAGAGTTACAATTTTTTTCAAAGTATCCTTTAGAGAGCCATACAATAGGATGATGAAAGGGATCCAACCAATTCATACAGGTTGTGATTTTATTCCACCTCCCCTCTACCTAATATTCAAGTTGTGATGTAGATATCGGTACACTTCCATCAGGAACCCATGATCAACTAGTATAGGATGGTTGGGCATTGGAGCTTAATGTTGGCCCTAGTGAAGTGAACCAGTTTTATGATGTTTATACTTCATACAAGATTCAAATCAAAGGATATCAAGCTATAATACATCATTGAGTGCCAGATCTTCAACAAGGTTGGGCATTGTGGAGCTATTATTGATCCTAATGAAGTGACCCATGATCAACTAATACAGGAAGGTTGGGCACTGGAGCTATAGCTAACCCTAATGAAGTTAATAAATAATAGGATGGTTATATTTCTTAAGGAATAAAAAGGGATCAAGCTATCATACATCAATGAGTGCCATAGCTTCAACAAGATATTTGAATTCTATCCTCCATTTTATTGGTACTTGACTAGTGATATGTAATGCCAACAATTTGTAGGAATTTCCAAGTTCTTTGTAACAAGATATTTTTCAAATTCGTAATAGTTATTGATTTCAAATGGATTACATAGTACAAGGCTTAAAATTTTACCCTTCAATCCTTTTCATGTTTCAATACCTAATGAAACCCTTTTAATTGCTCAATGGATTTCACAACCACAACATCTATCTCCTATCGGAGGTGGAGGTCAATGGCCATATCCATTTTTTCCTCAAGGTTGGGCATTGGAGATACTGTTGATCCTAATAAAGTAAGCCATGATCAACTAGTACATGAAGGTTGGGAATTGGAGATAGTTTTGATGTTGGCCATATGTTTGGAATGATGTTTACAATTCTTGTTTCTCTTATTAAGGTTATAAACAACTGCCACTTTTTAAACTTTTCGTATGCTTAAAAATGAGTTATAGGTGTTTTGGCATTGGCTTGGCATTTGAACTGGTTAGATCTTTAAATATTATGCATATCTTGGAGATGATGAGGTGGACATGGTTATTTCAGTAAATGTAGTTATAATTTGACAATAACCTTGACATGACATTTTAACAATCAATTGGACCATATAAGGTGGAATTACAACTTGCAAGTTCCACTTCTCCTCCTGCATATGTTTTAAGTTGTGGTATTAGCTAGCAGGTGAGTTGACTGGGATTGATTTCTTTAAATCAAATTTTGTTTTATTTTAATTGACATATTTTATTTGGAAAGCCAAATGGTTACATGATTTTATTTGGAAAATTGGATGTGACTTACTAGTGTTATGCTCAAAGGTATTGGGACTTACTAATACTCTAGAAGTTGAACAATCCAAAAGGGAGGACATGGTGGCTAAAATTCATAACATTCAAAGTGGAAAGTGGTGGGTAAAATTTAGAATATTCAGAGTGGAAAGTTGGAATGAGGAATTTTCACATTCAATATCAGTAACGTTTCTCCCCCAACATGACTTTGAGGATTTGTTGTACAATTGAATAATGCATGGTAGCTGTTTTGGGATTGGCTTGGAATTTGAATTGGTTATATCTTTAAATATTCTACATGTCTTGGGGATGAAGAGGTGGATATGGCTCTTTCAATAAATGCAGTTATAATTTGACAATAAAATTGTCATGACATTTTAACAATCAACCAGAGCATATAAGGTGGCATTATGACTTGTAATTTCTACTTCTCCTCCTGCATATGTTCTAAGTCGGGGTATTGGTTGATAGGTGAGTTGACTAAGACTGATTGTTTTAAATCAATTTTTGTTTTATTTTAATTGACATAATTTATGTAAATATTTTTATTTGGAAAATTGTATGATTACATGTTTTTTATTTGGAAAATTGGATGGGACTTACTAGCATTATGCTCTAGGGTATTGGGACTTATTAAATGGACTTTTTGGGATAGGAACTAGTTCCACTATTTCAATGTGAGTATGATCTACTCATTGAATTCATGATGAAAATATTACCATTAAGAGTAGTTCATTTCTCAAAATGACTTCAAATTTTAACTGAATATGTATTGTTATCTTAGAGAGAATGTCGGACTTTGATATTACTAGAGTAGGCAACTAGCGTGTTGTGCAAATACCAATTGGTTTTATGACCTTATTTTCAATATTAGGTTGGTGACTCTATTTTCTTTGTGATATAGATATTTACTTGATTTGAGACAAATATAATTACTTGTTTGAGATAAATGTTTATAATATGTTCACAGTTCTTCATATTAATGTATTTTTGTATTTACTTATATTTAGGGAAATTGGGATCTCTTTTTGCATAAATACCATTTCCCATAATTGTTGCATCATATTATGTGCTCTTTTCATTGGTTGGTAAATGGTTTCAATCAATATGAATAAAATATAATATATTTGGAAGTTTAGGTTTGTGGGTTTATGAATGTTCCTATTTGATGTTATTTTTTCCAGTTGTTGCTGGTGTTTCCATCATTCAATTCACTGTCATGAATTCAATGTGAAACTTTTTCATCTTGGGAGTTGCCTTATTTCTGGGCATGTCTATTCCATAATAGTTAAATGAGTTTTATGCTACTTCCAAAGTGGGCCCTATCCACACAAATGAACTATTAGTAAGTTAAAAAAGAATGCATTGTGGGTAAGTTCAAAAAGAATTATGAAGCATGCATTGTTTTGATTTTCATGGTAGGATCTGTTATCGGACTACTCAGTAGGTGTGGACACTAACTAATCTCCCTAGATCCACCTAGATCTAGAACAAAACACACCAGAACATGACGATTTCCTTAAGTTTTAAATATTGAATTTACTAACTAAAGAGGGATGGGTGACATACCATTTAAATGTCGCTTTCTCTAGCCATCGCCATCCTAGCTCCATTCCAACGCTCATACAATGATGAACCTGCAAAAGAACGCAACCAACCAAAGTGATAGCAATAGCATAAACTCAATATAAACCTATGTATGTGATCAAGGAATCATACAATAAAACACAACAAGCTTTATAGGAAAGAATCATATTATTGTATCATATTAAATGTGAAATAGAGATTACAACCATGGCCTTGATGTCGTAAGGTCCCTTCCAACTGTCCTTCATTCCCCGCACACTTTCACTGCTCCAAGGATTTTGAGAACATAGATCTGATAATATTCACAATCTATCTTGACAAAGCAAATCTCAAAGCCACTCTAACCAAGCTAACAATCCCAAAAGCTCCAAAGCTAACCAAAGCTAACTTTCTCCATGAGAAATCCTCTCCTTTTATAAGTTGAATAGGATAAGGTGAGGAGGTTAGGATGATCCCACTAAATCATGAAAGCGAGTAAGATCCAAACCATTCGGATGCCACCTCACCATGGAAGTTTCTCCTTCTACAAGATTCAAGAAAACACTTGTTTTTCCCACGTGTAGGCATTCTCACACCCTGCCTATAGAGAAACCTGCGAACATATCGCACCCTAGATATGGTGCAACCTATGAGAATCAGGCATTCTCGCACCCTGCCTATATAGCAACCTGTGAACTTCCTTTTTTACAAGGGAAAATGCAACTTCTTTTCTCAGGAAAAGTTCTTCTCTCTTCTCTCTTCAGGAACTCAGGCCACTGACCCCTCTAAGGGCAACAAGTGTGAGGGAAATCATCATTAAAGTCAATGAATCCCAAGGTACACTAGTACAATCCAACAAATGTGAATAAATGAGTTGAATTCGAACACTCGGTGGAATCTCCTGATCAGGGGTCAATAATGAAAACCCATTCGGTTACATTCTCATTTATTTACGAGCACGAGAAAGAACAAAGACTAAGCTCGGTAACGTATTCTCATGTATTTACGAGCATGAGAAAGAACAACTACTAAGCTCGGTAACTTATTCTCATGTATTTAAGAGCATGAGAAAGAACAAAGACTAAGCTCGGGATTGTTTTCATTTTTACGCAAGCTTTAAAACAAAACAAAACTATGCTTGGAATAAATTTTATTTTTACACAAGCTTAAAAACTAAACTAAACTATGCTTGGACCTGGTTTCATTTTTACACAAGCTTGAACCAGAGGAAATTATGCTTGAGGTAAGTGGTTTCATTTTTACACAAGATTGAACCATAGAAAACTATGCTTGAACTTCCCAACGCATTATCTACGAATTCACATGGTTGGTACTTAGCCCCCAACTTAAGAATCTAGCGAATCAACTTCAACATGAAGTCCAGAGGCTGAGGAAAATGCCCCCCAAGATTCATTTCATCCAACTGCAAAGGAGAATGAAATGAAGCTTCAAATACTAGACGAAGGACTTGACTCAAACAGAGAGGGGGGAAACTATTTCATTTTTTAATGAGCTTGACATAGAAACAAGAACTATGCTTGTAACCTCTATTTCATTTTTTAACGAGGTTGCCACAGAGATGAAAAACTATCCTCAAAAGTGGTTTCATTTTTTAACAAGCTTGAAATAAAAAAACCATGCTCAAAGACCTATGTTTCATTTTTTAACGAGGTTTCCTCAGAGACGCAAAAACTATCCTCGAAGTCTTCTTGATCATGGATACCAAGAGGATAATGATCTGGAAGGAGACCATGTCAAGGGACAAAACTCGGTCATGGCTTCCAAGAGGTATTCACTGAAAGGAATAACCACACTCTGGAAAGACACCATGTCGAGGGTCACGACAGGAGTAAAGAGATCAAGCTCTAGTAACCCTATCAAAGAGATCACCATGTCAACTACTAGATCTAAGTCATCAGAAGTTGAAGTCATGGGAGACAACGCCACATAATTGACCTGTGGTGGGGGTGATACCATCTTCATATAAGAACCATTTAGGGAGGCAATATAGGCAGGGTCAATGAATGAAAGTTGATCAACAGTTAGAACTCGTCCATCATGAGGGAAAGATATCACAAGAAAAAGAGTAGACACAATATCTTTCATGGCATAGACATAATCTCGCCCAAGGAGTAAAGCAAAATCCAAGGGGTCTTGGACTACCATGACGTCAATAAAGATAGTTTTCCCTCCCAGAGTCACAGGAAACTGAGGAAGGGTCCCTAAAAGTTGACTAGTTCTTCTGTTAAAAGCTAACAGATTCTGCGTAACCGACGCAAGTGGAGGACAACCCAAAGCTTCCCAAGCAATAGAGAACAAAATACTAACAAACGAACCTTCATCCATCAACGTTTGAGGAACGTCCCGACCACAAACTTGTACTGTAATGTGGAAAGGAATGTAAGAGGGAAGACAAGGTCCAGTTAGTACACCCCAATCAAAACGGATAGCCTCATTACTTGGAGGGGGTCCTACAGGAGAAGGAGGAATAGCCATCGACACGGGAGATTCTATATCAATGATAAAAACATGGGTAGTATCGTGTTTACTCTCTAGTGGGAGAGTAGGATCAACTGATGGAGAGATCAGATCGACCACTTGGGTTTCATTCTCCAGGGGGAGAATGGGGTCGACAGGTGGAAACGGATCGACCACTTGGGTGATACTCTCTAACAAGAGAGTGGGATCGACCGAGGATGGGATCAGATCGACCGTTTTAGTTTCACTCTTTGAGGGGAGAGTGCGATTAATCGATGAAGGTATCAGATCAACCACTTTGTCAATTGGTTCAACTAAGGACTTGACCAGATTGACGACATGATCAACCGGATTGACCGATGAAGGGATCGAAGTGATCATTCCATCAACTATTGGAGGGTTGAGAGAAATCTTACACTATGCATCTGGAAGTTGAGGCTGTGAAATAGTCATGTATTCCAGTAATTTCGAGGCTTCGTCCATATGAGGACAAAGGTGAGTGAGATGACCCCCTTTGCATAACATACATGGGAACTCGACTCTACTTTTCTTCTTCCCAACCGTATCATGACTGGTTGACGGGAAGTTTTTAGCATGTTGTTCAGAGGCTAACGACATGGGTTGGCGAGGATGTGTAGACCATACTTCTATAACCTTGGGTAGACCAGGGCAATCCTTAAGAAGATGGCTACCCTTACAAAGCCTGCAAGGGTACTTGGGCTTACGAGGTGTTTGGGTGATCTTGACATCATCAACACTCCCAACACGATTAACAGTAACTGGTTGTTTTCCAACATGTTTGATAGTGGTTGGAGGTTTTGACCCTTGTTTATATTTCTTCTTCTTAATCTTTCTTTTCTTCTTCTTCTTATTCACCGGGTTACTAGCTTCAGAACTTTCACTCGATGAAGAAGATGAAACAGAAGGAGACCTCACAAGTGAATAAGGTGAAGAAGATCTTACTTGTGAAGACAGTGAAGGCTCAATATGAGGTTGATGCTCTTAGGGGGAAGTGATTACGACCGAAGCACTTACTGCATTCGGGATTACCTGAGTGGAAAACAACCATACCGGTAATCCAATTGTGATACCTGGAAGGCTCAAAGTAGCGATGTGAGGAGGACCAATGTTTCCGTAAGAAGGAAAAACAAAAGGTTCCCTTGGAGCAGAGGTTCCTTCATTGGTCATTTCAGGAATTGACACCATGAAAAAAAAAAATCCAATCTAGAGTCCACTAAGGAAAACAAAAAGCACACGCTAAAAATCTAGGAAGCAAGCAAACAAACAAAACGTTCTCACAATGAACGCACTAGTTGGTGATGAAATCCAATGTCATGGGAACAATGTAAGAAGGGGCTGAGATAGAGCGGGTGGAAAAGTTACATTGACGACCTTCTTAACGGACTTACACCCTGGTGCAAGCTCCCACACATAATCATGGGTATACCCTCCAAGGAGCCCGAGTGAGTTTGGCCAACGTCGATTCCA
>ML801301.1:36292-52625 GCA_009831015.1 Picea engelmannii | reverse complement strand
TATGCAAAGATATGAAGATGCAATCTTTTCATTTCGATGAAAGCTATGCTACGAGAAGGAGAAAACATTTATCATTCCTAGATGCACAATGTCCCAAAATCTTAAAACTCATCAATATCAAGATTCTCAAGAAATGAGAAAAATGTATTGTACACCAATGCACGATTCACGCCCCCCCCCCCCGGCCATGAGGGGGAAATTTTTTCACAATTTAAGATAAAAAATGCCAAGAATCATGCAATTTCGCTACTTGAAATGCAAGGATGCCCCCAATCTAATATAAAGCAAGAAATTAAATCTTTTTGTTTAAAATTTTTCACTAAAAGAAATAATGAACCTTCTTAAAACAAAGAAACCCAAACAAAAAGTTCTCTTTCAAAGCGAACTATTCAGAAGAAATCTGATCTTTCCCTAAACAATTCTAAGGAAAACACATGCTTTGTAATTGAAAGACACTCAAAGCAAGAGATTAATCCTTCAAAACCAAACAAAGAAAAGATGGATAAAAACAACTCAAAGAATGTCAAGAAGACTGTAAACAGATCAATATAGGCTCCAAAAGTTCAATCCAGCTGTTCAAAGCAAAACTGGGCATCAAAAAATGACAAGACCCAATCCAAAAAATTTTACAGACAAGTTCGCAGGCTGACAGTGTATTACAGTGCGAGAATCAAAGATTCTCGCAGGCTGAACAAAGGTTGACTATGAGGGGTTCACACTGGACTTAACACCAAGGTGCGAACTCAGGTGTTTCTCGCAGGCCACTAAAAGGTACAGTGCGAGAATGTCTGTAAACAAGGAAAAATTTGAAAGGGGACTAAATTTGAGTGAACTTTCAGTTCTAGAGAGTCTGGATGGATCTCCCACAGACTCAGAGACCGGAAAACAAGCAATCAAAGCAAGGGAAACTAGACTAACTAGGAAACAATCCGTTCCCCAGTGGAGTCGCCAATTTTATTATCGAACTAATCGGTAGGTACAGACACTAACTGATCTCCCTAGATCCACCTAGATCTAGAGCAAAACACACCAGAACATGACGCTTTCCTTAAGTTTTAAATATTGAATTTACTAACTAAAGAGGGATGGGTGACATACTGTTTAAATGTCGCTTTCTCTCGCCATTGCCATCCTAGCTCCATTCCAACACTCATACAATGATGAACCTGCAAAAGAACGCAACCAACCAAAGTGATAGCAATAACATAAAGTCAATATAAACCTATGGATGTGATCAAGGAATCATACAATAAAACACAACAAGCTTTATAGGAAAGAATCATATTACTGTATCATATTAAATGTGAAAGAGAGATTACAACCATGGCCTTGATGTCGTAAGGTCCCTTCCAACTGTCCTTCGTTCCCCACACACGTAGCCTTATTGAGTTCTTAAACTAGATTGGGATGAAGACACACATGTGCTTTGCAACCTACTACTAGCTGTAGTTATCTGGGGCATATTTGTGTAAGCAGTAACTGTTAGTTCAAGTAACCGTCCTACTAGCTTGATGTTTATGTAGGACCCCTTTTTATAAGGGTTTTGTTCTTGAACAGAGTTACTTGATCAAAGTGGACTTTGAACACGATCTCAAAGATTCTACAATAGAAAATCAAGGATCCACCAAAAATAAAGAACACTAGCCTCCATATTCTCTTAACAAGAAATCTCTCTCAGCTAGCATTGGTCACTCCACCAATAATCCAAACAAGTTTACTTTGGCATCCAAACTTGCATCCCACAAGTGTACAAGAGAATAAATAAGATAGTCTTTCATTATCCCTGGCTGAGCCCATTCTTTTAGACCTTTTCTAAAGAACATTATGTTAATAACATGTTTATTAACATTGTGGGCAATTAAAATTGAGTCAATGCCTACAGGCTCTAAAATTGAATCAACACCCTGGCATCCACATTAGAAAAAGGAAATAAAGTAAATAAGACTATATTCTATAGTGATTTTATTCTCAACCAAAAAATTCCATCTGTCAAGAACCATTGTAGTGAGTTTATGGTTGCCTTTCTGGTGGATCAATTATGATTAAAATTCAAATTCTTAACCATTTAACACAAGTACGGAGATCATTTATTCTCTTTTCCAATCAGAGCCATCTGAAGCTAAGTACCCAATGAATGTCATAGCTGAAAACGTATCATCCTCCCCTTAAGCAATCTAAAGTGACCAACTACGAGGAGCTTCTGTATTTCTATCATTAAAAAAAAATTATTGGAGTTTTCTTAAGGTTTAAGACTTGACTAAAAAACGTGAATCACTTGTTTTGATAACATTAACCGATAGAGGTTCATTAAAGATGAGGGAAACAAGTTTAGTCGTTGGTTGGTGGTATCCTATATCTTTCAATGGATAAGAAACATTTGATATATCTGGTTGTGGAAGTATCCAATGATATAGATTATAAATGGAAGATTCCCAGAATGTAAATCAAATCCACAAAAGACCATTTTCGGGGTTGTTTTGGCCATCAATAAAAAGGGATTTGACAGCATGGTTGTAGAGAATGATCAACATTATCTTCAGCAGATACCATGCCTCATCAACATACGGGCATGCATTTCAATGGCCTGGAACAATTTAACAGTGATTTAATGTTGAACAAGGGGTCACTGTTGGGATAGATCACAAGTCTATTTTCTTTGCATATTTCACTAAGAATCAGGGGCAACTTTGCACTTTTCCAGCATACAGTTCAGATCTGAATCTGGAACTCAAGGAAGGATCCTTTACAAGAAGAAAGTGGTGGCTACTACCATAGAATAAAGACTTACTGGATTGAGATACAAAGCTCCAGAATCTAAATAATGACACCATTAAATGAGATATCCCACAACAGGTGTTAGGTTGCATGATGACTTGGAAAAGGAAATTTCCAAGGCTAATACATACATATCGATGGTCTATATTGTTTCAAATTAGCATAGGAGATTTACCTATTAGAGGGCAAAGGTTCATGAGTAATCCATTGCAAAATAGAAAACTCTAGGTCCAAGGGATCATCCAACTACCAATCCTCAACATGTGTGTAATAAACCCTATGCTTAAGAGGTCTACCATCTTCATTATGTTCTAGGCATCTAGATACATATGATTTAATTTGAGTTTCAATGACTACTGATCAGTAAACCCTATGAAGTGGATCTACATGGGCTCAAGTCTGCAACTCTTGATCTCCTTTCATGCCCCAAGCTCTGAAACCATGTTAGAAATAGGGAAAAAATTGAAACAAGAATGTATTTTTCAAAAAAAATTGATTACTAGATCAACATAAAGAATAAAACATACAAACATATCTGAAGCAAATTAAATTTCTGAGTTATGAAATAACTTTTAACTTACCTCCTGAATCAATGAGAAATGTACCTGTCACAAGTGTGATGTATGCCTCTGTAAGTATGCTCAGATTTAATTTAGGTTCATAGATCAAACCTCTAGGGTTTGATCTTTGTTAAAGAGAACTGTGGGACAATTTTTCCATAGATAGGAAACCCCAAAGAAAACAATAATAAATAATAATCATAACAACAAATAACCCCATCAAGAAACTCTCCAATAAACAATGATAACATAGGAAGGAGATATGGACAACAAGGAAAACAACCACAAGAATATCCTCACAGAGATCTAGGACAACAAGTAGATCATCCACAAGAAGATCCTCACACAGATCTAGGACAACAAGTAGATCATCCACAAGGAGAACCTCACATAGATCTAGGACAACAAGTAGATCATCTAGGATAGCAGGTAGACCATCCACAAGAAGAACCCTCAGATCTGGACAGCTGAGTAAACTTTAACAGAAAACCCTCTTACTCAGAAAAACTGGACTGCACATAGAGAACCCCCACAAGGGACTCAAAATACTCCAAACGATAGCTAGAGGAGGTATGCACAACCACGGAGGGTGCCCAGAAAGAAGTCGCGGCTCCTCCACACAAAGATCCAAGAACAGAGAGGGGGACGACAACCATATGGGAGGCTCGACAACTAGATAAGGGGCAGATCTGGAACTGAAGACAGGTCTGACAACTTGGTGAGGAGTAGATATGGAACATAAGACAGGTTTGGCAGCACTTTACACCACATCCAAGAACCTCAACAAATACTCTAAACTTCCAGCCAATAAAAAACATAGCAGAACTGAACTTGACAAGGAAAAGGGAGGTCGCATCAACAGAAGAGAACAGTCACTGAGGTGGCTGCAACTAGTAGGAGGATGAGAGAGTAAGTGTAAGTAGAATTCTAGGGGGGTAGGGTCTTATTTATAGTTCGAGAGAGGGGTTAGGGAATTAAAATTAAGATTAAATATTTGGCATTTAATTAATAAAAATATTAAATTGTCAATTAATAAATCAAAACCCTAATCTCATAAATAAAACCTAAATCACATAAATAAAATCCCCATCACATAAAACAAGAGGGAAAGAAAAAAAACAAGAGGTTACCTTTTAATACAAAGTCAAAGGGTTTTACATAATGGAAAAACATGTCCACATGAGTCTCATAGTGACCTATAAAATTTATCATCACTGCATAAAAGGGTACATCAATAATATGTTCATGTCCATCTTCATAGGCACTCCTAGATCTCATGGACCATCCTAGGAGAGAGGAAGAGAATCACACATCAACACATCTTGGTATTACACCAAGATCTGCCTGGTCAAAGACCAGTTTGCCCCAGAACACATCTGGGGGCCCTAGAACACATCTAGGGTCTTATCCACCAAGGATGAACCCATGCATTAAGCAAGGGTTCCCTGGAACACGTCCATGGGCCCTAGACACATCTAGGGACTTATATCAACCACCAAGGAACACATCCAAGGATCAATCCAGGCAGTGAGCAAGGATTCCCTGGAACATAGCCAGGGGCCCTAGACACATCTAGGGACTTATATCAACCACTAATGAACATATCCAAGGATCAATCCAAGCACCGGGAAAGGATTCCCTAGACCACATTGAGGGGCCCTAGACACATCTAGGGACTTACTGCTTGGTCCAAGACCAAGAATCCTAGTCATATATTGGGGGCCCTCACAAGGGTATTTTTCCATGTCTCTCACTACTTGGTCTCATAACAAGAAACCCCAGGAGTGTGTTGGGGGCCCTAGTCCACAACTAAGGTATTTTCCATCCTCCAGAAAATGGCTCTTGTAGATGCATTAATTTCAACATGTGTTGCTAGATGTTGATGTAAATATTTTCCTATATATATAAGAAGTATCTTTTACAAAAAAATAATGTGATCCTAAAGAAGTGGATGGCTTCAAACTTATGATCTATCTCTCTATTGAACTCTATCTCTTAAATTAACTCAAAAACCATAGCAAGCAAGATTAAAGGAGTCTTCTCAAAAATTATCTCAGAGGAATAATTTGGGTTCTTACACCACAGGAAAATTCATGATGATGTGGGTATTGCCCAAGAAGATTTACACACAACCAAGAAGAAGAAGTTGCCAACTATGCTAATGAAACATGATTTGGCTAAAGCTTTTGATGAGGTCAATTGGATGTATTTAAGGCTATTATTAATCCAAATAGGAATGAGCATCCAAATTGTGAAATGGATCTTGGGATCCCTACATTCATCTTCATTTGCAATGGTGATAAATGGATCAGCCTTGATATTTTTCTATGTTTTGAGAGGGATAAGGCAAGGTGGTCCAATGTCCCCAATTCCTATTCCTATTGGTGGAAGAATGATTGAGCCAACTAATAGCAACATACAAAAGAGATGGTTATGTCAAAGGAATAAAAATTGGGACCTCAATATCATTGTCCCATCTATTATTTGTTGATGATACCATTCTTTTTGGTGCAGACACTAGAAGAGAAGAAAAAAAATTGAAAAAAGTCCAAACTTGTAAAGCAAAGGAACATGGATGGAGGTGAATATTATCAAATCTTCTATATTGTTCAATGGTTTAGAAGAGGAAAGAGAAAGGCGATGTAAGTTAATTCTCCCTTTCAAATCCATTCCCTTCGATGATGTAGTAAAATATCGTGATTTTCAATTAAAGCCAAATGATTGAAGTTTAGGGACTGACCATGGTGGTATGAACAAATAGAAAAGAGTGACACAAACTAGTGCTACAAATGGTTGTCTTGAGGAGACATGCTAACATTAGTGAAATATGTTTTATAAAGAATACCAATGTATTGGCTTTTAGTATCACACACTCCAAAGGGCATCTTG
Organism: Picea engelmannii; assembly: GCA_009831015.1. NCBI lineage: Eukaryota > Viridiplantae > Streptophyta > Pinopsida > Pinales > Pinaceae > Picea > Picea engelmannii. The sequence goes on along the minus strand of ML801301.1, from coordinate 46,401 downwards.
GAAAAAATAAGAAGAAAGTGCTTTAGCTTCCTCTAGATAGGAAAAAGGGAGGAGCAAATCCCATTGGTGAAATGGAGGAAGTTGGCTAGACTAAAGAAGATAGTGGATGGGATCTCATTAACATATACATGTTTGAATTGGCTTTAGAAACCAAAACTTTATGGAGATTGTTGCATAATGAAGAATTATGGGGTAGATAATATAAGATAATTATATTAATGTCCAACAAATGACCACAAAGTAGGTCAATGGGACTGTTGAGTACAATGATGTCAATACAAAGTAGGAGAACCAAAATGTCTCCTATGTAAAGAGAAAGAAGTAATGTAAAGCATGAGATCTATGCTAAAACATGGAAAACCCTCGACTCTGACTGCGGGCGGCTACAATGGGAGGGAGATGTACAGAGGGGTTTGTCTGTCTCCTTTGTAAAGAGAAAGAAGTAATGTAAAGCATGAGATCTATGCTAAAGCATGGAAAACCCTCAACTTTGAATGCGGACGGCTACAATGGGAGGGAGATGTACAAAGGGGTTTGTCCAAGTGACCTGCACAAACTATCTATAAATGTCATCCTTGATGATCCTATTCAACTCCTGCCTAGAAGTTAGGAGGTGTCCAGGTAAATCCATGGAGTATCTTAATAAAGTTGATCCATCAAAATACCAATAGACTCCAAAAGGGATGAGACCCCTGCAAACCAACACCTAGTGCGACCTATTGCAACCACGAGGACTAGATAAGGAAATGGACTCTGATGAACCATATGCCAGATATGAGTACCTGTCTCGGCCCGTCACTAAATCAAGGAAACTCTGAATGCGGCGCATAAGAGAAACCAAGAGGAAAATAGTCTCAAGCCAGAAGGGTCAGGCACTAAACTCTGCAAGGATGATGTGATGGGGTATTGACTGCTTACATATGATGATGCGCTGAAGGAGAAGGATCTGCAGTCACTCAACTAAAGCCCAATTAGTCTCAAGTAAACAAGGCCCCCAAACCTATGAACCATAGAGAACCGTGGGCCTAATAAGGGAGTCCATAAGAAACATCTTGAATGGAATGTCCTAAAAATGATCCTAGAAATAATGTCTCTCAAGAGCAACTAAGGATCCATAACCTTTGTTTACACTAGGTTGGAGAGCATGTCAAAGGTTGAAGCGAGACCCTAAGAATTATACCCCCAAATAAGTATAAGTGTTGATGATCTAAATCTCCTATCCTATGAAAAAGAAATGGTGGTCTAACAGAACCTTCATTGACCCCTTGAAGATCATCACCTTGGTTTTACCCAAATTGTCTTATCTCATTTGAGCTAAAAAAACATGTTGGATGATGCAGTTAGGTATCATAATTTCTTGTTCCTTTCTCTGACTCTCAATATACACATTTTTTTACCCTTTTAATAAATTAAATATTATTATATTCATTTGGCTCATACCCTGATCTGCTCTACCTCGCCTTGCCTTCCCTTATTTCCTTTTAAACTAAATGTGGCTATTATTATATTAGAGCGTGAATTCATCTCATCCAACATGAGCCAATTGGAACAACTAGTTGAGTTCATCATCTTTGTGTCTTGAAGAGAAGAGCTTTGAGGTGAATTTACTCCCTTAAGTACACATTCCAATATTTCTCAATTTTCAACGAATAATGTTGTTTGTTTAGAACTTATTGCATATGTCTCTTAATCGTTCCAAGATGGTGTTGGGTTGGTTCATAATTTAGCAAGATGGCATGAAATGGAGAGGTGGTAAAACTTTTCTTATTTTCTTCTAATTCCTGGAGTGAATTCATCTCATTCCAATCCAACTCTAGTGACTACTTTGCAAAGACAAACATATTCCAAGAATGAATTAAATTAAAGGAATATTCGTAAATTAATATAAATAATGTCGAAAATATAAAAAATAAATAGGATGTTCCTACACTTCAACAAACAAATTATCCGCCATGATACCATAATGTAGAAAACCGTGATGGAATTGCCTCTTTTGGAAAATATATTAATTTGATGGAAGGAAAATGCTCTGTTGAAGTCATATCAATGGGATCCAAGTGTAATGAGAAGGCGTGATAGAAATATATCCCACCACACCACTAGAAACAGAAGTAGGGAGGCTATCTTGGAGGTCATCCAGGGGATCCTAGGTTGCGATCGTGTTCATGCCAGGGGAGTGGACCCAATGGAGTACATCTCTTAGGATGTTCAATGGAGTCATTGGAGGCTTGTAGGAGGAGCATTAGACACACCTCCTAGAGTGCACTTGCTTTTAGATCCTTGCTTGTGGACATCGTCACCTTTGAGCTCAAAATGTGTATTTTTAGAGTGTAGCACTCCATATGTGTGAGTGTACTCCATATGTGTGAGAATACTTGTGTCACTGTAGGTTTCTTATAAGGGGATAGACCCACGTATGTATTGTTGGGTTCCCTTACCTCTCATATATATAGAGGAAGAATAGAAACTAATCATAATTATGTACCTGTAATGAATAAAGATTTGAAAATAGTACACAATGTTCTTCAGTGTGTTTTATGCAATTCCTCCAGGTGTCACTACTCGAAACCTCTCAGAAAATGATTTATAGCAAAAATAACATACCTTGTTGAATTCTAGCTTATTCTAGAGAGCGAACTTGTAGAGCGTGCCCCACACAGAATATTTGTTGTATGGATCTGAAAATTTTACACAGAATACTACAGACTGTACTCTAACCAACACATTTGGTCTTACTAAATTTGGATCTGTTATGAAGAAGTTATGACGTTTTTACTTGAAACACATGTTCTAGACTAGTTTCAGGACTAGCCACAAACCCTATTTTCCATGGAGTGTAACTCCAAAAATACAACGACCCACAAGTTGAAATTTGTAACACATCTACTTGGATATGTTTCATCAATGGCCTCCCAATTTCACGGTCTAAACCATTCTAGAAAAAAAAATATTGTGAAAATGGTGAGATGACTTGTAAATAACATACCTTATAAAGCATCATCAAAAGAATTTATCCTCCCTTGAATTTCGACCTTCTTTACTTCACCTTCCCTCTGGAATTTGGCTTAGATATCCTTTGGTTACCTCAGTCACCTGTAGATATTAAATATGCTCAAGTGTGATTGAAATGAGAGAGCCTTGCCTCTTATTTATGCTTTCATGTAGCTTCTTTAGAAGCATCTTCTAGACCACTTTGTCCACATAGTCACTTGTGTCCAACTTTGCCCAATTTGTCGCTTGTCCATATATCCAATAGCCACTTGACTACTTAACCCATTTTCCTCATTTTAGAGTTAACCTTCTTATAACCACTTTCCATAATTAGAAAGTTCTCCATTACTTTATTATTTAAATAATCCCCCTTGACTTTGTCACTTCACTTTATTATTTAAATAATCCTCTTTGACTTTGTCACTTCACTTTATTATTTAAATAATCTTCTTTGACTTTGTCACTTCAATTTATTATTTAAATAATTTCTTTTTGCAAGCACTTTGACTTCTTTGACCTTTTGGGACTTCAAGCCAACATATGAGGGTCCTCCAACTTCGTAAGGCCATAACTCTCAAGCCGTGAGGAGTTATGTGACATTACGCATACCACCAGAAATGGCATGACATGTACTATCCATATAGAATAGTCTTACCTACAAATATATCAAAACTCATACCATTATACATCAAACAAACTTGGTTCCATTACCCAAACTTTTGTGCTACCGGAATTCGCTACCAGATTTTCTTCAAGGTTGACATCAATGACAACCAACCTAATTAATCAACAAGTATTTGGTGAGAAAAAAATTGTCATTTATTGGGCCAATGAGAAGATCTCTTTGAAAAATCCTAGTCATAGTGTGATCAACGAAAAAAAAATTATATTTGAAAATATAACATTCAAACTTGTTTTTTGATAATTGAATGAATCTATAGATAAATTATCCAAGGAAACCCTACTCCTATAAGAAAGGTCATTGGTTACAACTGAAACAAATGAAAAAGGATCTCTCCCTGAAGAGACCTCCTTCAACTTCTAAAAAATAATTGTACTTGTTGTTTTTCTAGAATTGAGGATGATTATATGCAACTATCTTTGAAAAAAGTGTTGTAGTTTATTAGCTTAAGCCAAATTATGATGGAAGGTTGTATATGAACTCATCTTGACTGTAGGCTAAAAGATGCTTCTCAACAAATCTCTCTTTCTTTTGCAACAAAAAAAAGACATTGTCTTTTGTAGTTTCATAATACACATCAAGTTGTATATTTTGATTTCATCTAGAATATATATATATATATATATATATATATATATACTTGTTTCTTAATGAGAGAGAGACATAGAGACATAGTCTTATGTAGTTTTGTAACAACACATCAAATTATATATTTTGATTCCATCCAAAAATACTTAATATACTTGTTTTTTTTGTTGGGAAAAATATATATATATATATATATATATATATATTCCTCTTGTGAAATGCAAATTTAGGTTTCTTTCATAAAGCCAATGCTACTAAAGCAACCATAACATTCCAAACTACATGATGCCACCCTTTCTCCATTTTTATGAGTTCTCTTGATCTTACATAACATTCCAAACTACATGATGCCACCCTTTCTCCATTTTTATGAGTTCTATTGATCTTACTGTATACTGTAAGACCACAATTGTTTGAAATTATTCCACTAAAATTATTATTCTACATTTTTATAACCCATTGAAAAACTAAAATATTAAGGAAGCATGAGATGACTGAGATTATATGATTCAGGGTAACTCTTTTCTCTATTGCTTAAGGAAGAAAATGAAAATGAATGGAAAAATGTGTACTTACCTACTTCTCTATTGGCCAACTCCAAGTCGCCTCACATAAGCCAACTCCACACGAGGTCAATACGAAAAGTTTTACTCCGTCTATTCTAATATCATAATAACCACATTTAGATTAAAAAGAAAGCGGTGTCAGAGTCAAATGAATGCAACAACGTTCAATTTACTAAAAGGGCAAAGAAAGTGTCTGTTAAGAGACGACCCAGGAAAGGAACAAGAAATTATAATACCTTAATGGAACGTCCAACATGGTTTTCAGTTCATATTTTTCATAGGAATTCCATCCATCAAACCCCATTCTCGTTTTGTGAGCACATCTTTCCTTCTAAGTTTTTCTTTTCTACTCCTAAGCTATTAAAACAACAATAACATTCCAAACTACATCATGCCACCATTATGTTCACGACCATCCGCAGGCTCGATGGGAAACCATTATCACCATTATCAGGAAACCATTATCACCATTATCAGCACACCGCCTTGAACGAACTGACCTCACATGGCGCTCAAATATAAGGCATCAGCCTTCGCCCTGTGATCACAATACTCCGGTAATTATTCTTCATTGTCCGTCGGTACTGGAGACTGGGCTCTTCTCACCTCGCCGGACAAAACAGCGCCCGGATTTGGGTGTTTTCGTGATCAGAGATCCGCAAGAAATTAAAAATGAGAAACAATTGAACGATCCTGCCACAAAAGCCGAAATGAAGAATAAAGAATAAATAAGCCAGCCACATTGGCAGAGAATGCATGTTCAGTAGCAGTATTCTACTGTGTGAAAAGCAATGCTTTGCCCAAAGAGTATGAATGGTTTACATCTGACTGTGTATGCCATCTGACTGTGTACAGGTGTTGCATTTGTCCTTTGGAAATACCCCCTCTTTGGGATGGCATGTTTAGGACTTACACCCAGCATTTAAATAAATATCATCTGCCTATGCCATGCTACTTCTCATACTGTGCCTGAAGTTGTGATGAAACATTGAACAAAGTTGTGATGAAACATTGAACAATCTTCAGACAAAAGGTAACAAGGCTGCCAATAATGCTTTGGGGCATTCTTCATGAGGTAAATGCCCACATCCAGAGATTGGTACTAATCCAGAATTAGGGAGTTTTATTGCTAAAACTTGAGATGATTTAAGTGAAACTAAGATATCTTCTGCATCAGCGGCTATCAGCACAGGCAAGTCTTTTATTTTTTTCAATAACTCTGTAGCATTATGTGCTGAAAGCATGGGGCTTGAGGACAACTTGCTGACTTCCCGAAGAGCTTCATCCCATCCTTCTACACATAATGGTGCCTTGTAAAGGTCAAGAACATCAGATGTTAGTTTTGTTGCATCAAACCAAGCAGGCGATTAGCAACTTGGCTTATCTCAGTACGCAAAAGAGGGCGCAACATATGTTGTACAAGAGATGTGCGCAACAAAATCCGTGCAAATGCTGGCACTACTTCTCTTGTGAGACTCACACCAACAAGCACAACACCCTTAACTTCTACCTGATGAACATCTCTACAGGAATGTGCTCTTTCAGCCGCCATTAGGGCAAGCAAATCCCCATCATCATGACCCACAACGAAAACAACAAATTGACCTGAGATTGAATCTCATGTGGATGCATTTGCTTTTCTTCCCATTCTGTTCTACAGGGACGAGAAGTCAGTCCCCAACCCGACCGATCAAATGCAGCAACAGAACAACCAGTTTGTCTGGCTAGACGACTCATAATATGCCTCCAGGAAAAAACTCCACCCCCAAAGCCATGTATCAGTATTATACCATCACAACAAGCTTTCTTTTGTCCCACCTTTGTATCTACTCTTCCAGGATTTACCACATCAGCTGAAGAATCCAAATTCAGTTCAGGTATATTCTGAGCAAACCTAGAGTGTTCATTTAAACCAGAGTTCCATATTCGATCCACCTCCACCTCAACATGACCACTTAACAAAGGAGTGTAAAGTGATGCATCTGTCATGTTATGGCTATAACTCCTGGTTAGGGAAACACCGTAGGGAGGCAGGGAGAACGGAGTGTCGATCGTTAGCCTCTCCGGAGTAGCACAACGATTTCCACCTCTGTTATCCTGAAAAGACCTACATGTGAGAGATCCAAGGCATGATTCTTGATTTACAATCTTGCAATGAACAAGCAGGCCTTCACATTGAATGAAGAGACTGTCTGCATCAGCAAGCATTCTGGCAGGCAGGTCTCTCTCTTCATAAATCAGCCGTTTCTTTTCTTCAGATTCAACTCTACCATTTTTACCTGCATTGGGTGTAGGTGAACGAGGAACCTTGTGGTATCCATGAAAAACTGTTTTGCATGCCAGCACAGCTTCCGTATCAACTCGATGGAAGAGGAGTTTCCGACGAGCCCTACAGCTAGTCCTGTATGCCACTATAATATGCCCAAGCGCCAAGACCACGGATAACAAGAACAAGACAGGCATGCACCATGAGTGCTTCAAATGTAGGCCTCTTGTCACAGAAAGAGTATTTGGTAATGAATCGACTACATGAAACAAACATGCCTTGACTATGTGAATCACAACCGATGCCAGTGCACAGAACAGACTATGGAAGTGCCAAGATAAGGACGGAGGAGGCTAACTCGGGAGGAATCTTTCCTCCCGAGTTTTCGAGTTCCTCTTTTCAGGGAAAGAATGGGTCGAATGGGAGGGAAAGAATGGGTCAAATTTTCAATAATAGTTTGAGTTTTACATGAATTAAAATTTCATGTATTTCATAACCTTAAAAATTTTGCCTCATTTTAAACCAAACCAACATAGTTAACTCAAAAAATAGATAAAAGTTCTGGATTAAACAATAAGTTCTGCAAACAATTAACCACACAGCCGCCAATTTTATATCCACATCCGAAAGGAGATTAAGTGTATTGTTTATCTTCCATATCCACATCCATGTCATCCATACACCTCCGTCAACTGCAAAACTGCGTCAGACAGCTGAAAACGTTTTTTAAGACTATATTTTGGGCTTAAGGAAAAAAATTATGAAAAAATAAACTAGCGGCCTCAAACAGTCAAAGTTTATTAAAAGAAAAGTCAAGTTTATTAAAAGAAAATCCTTAACCAGGTTAAACCCTGATAAGCAAGCCACCCACCAAAAAAAATTAAAAAAAGTGTGCAAGTACAGAGTAAGCTTTACCTTGAATGTTGTCTCTCTGAATTGAAATGCCAATGAGTTTTCTCTTTGAATTTAAAACCCTGAAATAAAAATAATTAACCTGAAATAAAAATAATTAAAGAATGTTAAACTCTCCAAAAATAATACCATCAAACAACCTAAGCCAACCTAAGTTCGATCCCGTTTTGTACATATCTGTTAGTAAGAATTTAAATATTTGTATATGTAATCAAATTAAACCAGAAAACAATAGCATACGGCTTTACATAAATCTGAAACCGAAACCAGCGGTTTCAGTTCTATCCGCCTATCCTCTTCCCGCAACAGAATCAAATCGACTGGCCAAACAATGCAAACACAAAAGAGAAGGTAGCAGAAAATAAATAAATAAATAAACAATGCAAACACAAAAGAGAAGGTAGCAAACGCACATGGCCATGCACTGTAAACAAATAAATAAGAAGAACAATAAACCAAGCCAAGCCAAACCAAGAATACAAAAGAATTGAAAGATGAAATGAAACTGCTCGATGTTGGGCGTCTGAAAATAATTTATACCCACTCCAACTCAAACGGTCACAAGCTCATCCGCACCTGCTTTTTCACTGTAAATTAATTTTTCATCCGCACCTGCTTTTTCTCTATAAATTAAATTTTGTTTTATCTTCAACTCCACCGCCATTGCCATTGCAGGTCAAAGTCTCTTGCAAAAACTGGGCAGTATACAAACTCGGAAGAATCCAGGCTGTAATTAGAGTAGGCGGTATACAAACTCGGAGGAATCCAGACGGTTTTAGCAGGTGGAAATAGACTTCAAACGTGTGTCACTGAATTACGAGTTTAAAGATAAACTCATTCCACGGGCGATGGGTGGCCCTTTTCCTTTCACGTTGTTAACCTGCAATATTTAATAATCTTAAACTTTCATGGAAATAATTGGAATTTTTAATGTCGTTTGGATCTTAGATATATAAAATTGAATTTATTCCGTTGTTAACGTGTATTGTTTTATTTTAAAATTAAAAAGCGTTAGAACATCTTCCTTGTTAGTCACATAGTTTTTTGGGAATCAATGTGGATGTCTTTCAATTCATTCGATATTATTTATTTATTTATAAATGTTTTTAATTATTTTCATAATATTAATTTGATTTTTTAAATTAAAATGATTGTATTATTTTTAAAATTTTAAAATATAAATTAATTTTAAACTAAAATGTTTATATTATTTTTAAAATTTTAAAATATAAATTATTTATTGATTTAAGTGAAATGATTATAATAAATATTCTTAAGAAAAGTTATTATTTGTATCTATTTGTTATTAAAATTGAAAAACAAGGGTAATATGTGCAATGCAAACTAGTAAATGTATTAAGATTATATTTTTTTTTTGATGTTATTAAATCGATAAAATAAACAAACATTTTACCACTATTTATTCAAACCATGTAATTTTTAATAAAAGTGTATAGGAGTTTAAATCACATTGTCAAGCACGTTGCACAATTAAAAATGACTTAACATCATTTACATTCTTAATTAAAAATGACTTAACATCATATGCATTCTTCAACACAATGTTGAAGTAAAAGTGAAACAAAATCCCTTCTCTAAAGATTAAAATATTGAATTATTAGAAATGACATAGCATTATTTGCAATCTCTCAATCATTAGAATCATTAAGCTTAAATATTTAAAGGTTGCAATTTAAAACAAATAAGTCTATGAGCAATTAAAAATGTTAAGGATGAAGTATGTTGCCAAGTTTAATGCCTTTAGACTAGTTTACTTTAAATTATGTAGAACATGAGAAAAGTCTATTAATTATTAATGTACTTAAAAGATTGTTATATTAGTGAATATGAACATAACTAATGCACTTAAAAAATTTCTATAGGAATTAAATCTAAATCAAATCAATTAATGAGAAAGTTTTTGTAAAAATATTTTAAAAGTTTAATAAACATTTAGAATAGAGAGAAAGTTTGATTTCCAAAAAATTGTTGAAAAATGTATTATGAATATACACAATGTAACCTAAAATCAAATGTAAAAAAAAATTCAAGAATTTAACAACCACAATTCTAAATATTTTAAAAATAAAATTACAACTATAAA
>ML801301.1:9923-21269 GCA_009831015.1 Picea engelmannii | reverse complement strand
AGGTTTACATCATGCTTTTTATAACTCTTGGAGGCTATTCAAAGTGTCATACATTGTGCATGTGGAGGTTGTTTTAAATTTTAACCAAATTTTAATAAAAATGAAAATCATAACAGGTTTACATCATGCTTTTTATAACTCTTGGAGGTTATTCAAAGTGTCATCCATTGTGCATGTGGAGGTTGTTTTAAATTTTAACCAAATTTTAATAAAAATGAAAAGCATAACAAGTTTACATCATGCTTTTTATAACTCTTGGAGTGTAACGACCCCAATCGTTACGACTACAAGTGACGCAAAGCAAGTAATTTTTTTTTTGTCTTAAGCAGGAAGGCAATTGACAATGACAATTAATCAACACGACTTGACAATGAACACAACTTACACATTTAGGCAACAGACAACAACGACTCAACATACTAGCACATCTTGCAACTATACGAAACATGCGATAATCAATAGACAGATTAAAATGACTACCCACCGGACACAAGAAAGACAATGCCTACAAGCTAAAGGACAACATCAACAACCCGACACAGTGTTGGACAACTGAGAGGGGGGAGAGGTGAATTAGTTTTTACTATGCTTAAACAATTATGCCCATTTTTAACTCTTTACAAAACACTCCATGACGATCACATTAATGCAGGGGACTAAGCAATAGAGTATTCAACATTAATCACACACATGAAATATACAAAGACAGATATTTCCGGTGGAAACCCATAAAGGGAAAAACCTCTTCTTCTTGATATGATAAGTAATCTTTATTTTCTGTACATTATCATTCTTACTAGCACCAACACCCTTTGAGGCTACCACCTTTGTTTTACAAGCAACAACTTACTGAGAGCACCAACTCTTTGGTTTCTCTAGCACCCACTAGAAGGAAGCACCAACTTTGTGAGAGTTCCAACACCAACTGGATGGAAGCACCAACTTCCAATTACATAGGCATTAACTTGTATAATAAAGAACAATAGTTCTCCCTTGAACAACCCTGCCACCCTGGTTTTTCTAGCTGCAACCAGATGGAAGCTACAACTCCCTGTGTTCAAGCACCCACTTGAAACTCTGAGGACAACAATCCTCTCTAGAACCTCCCTACCACCCTAAAATATGAATCTTTGCTTCTCATAAATTTATCACAGTGATACAGTATTTATTAATGGCTTACCAGTCTCATCATTGTTTTGCTACACTGCACTGCTCTGCCTGCATCAGTGTCTTCCTGCTTGCATCTTCTTGAGCTTTCTGATCTTTTTCTCTGTCTCTGTGTGTGAACCTCGGCTTTCTCTTCCTCTCTCAGATATGCATCTATGTTCCTTGCCTCTTCTATGCTTTATGCTCTGTTTATTATTTCCATTCTATGTGCCATGTCTCTTCTCTATCTTTCTGCTCTTGCACACACCACACTTTTACCCACATGAATCACTCTAAAAAACAACAACACATCTCTTCTCTCTTCTATGTATATTTTTCATGCCAAGTCCTCTGCTAGATCATCATTGTAACTCTTCGTCTTCTTTGGTAGTTATACTGAATCTGTTTATCACCAACGGTCGTTATCCTAAGATTCATTGGCCTTTTCTAGCAGTGTGACCCCTAGTCTTCTCTATGACAATTGAGATTATTCTCTCTGTCACAGTTACAGTTGTCAATGCTTTTCCATCTGTCAATCGTCTCTATGATGAGTCTTCATTCCACTGGTAATTACCTCAAGACTTTTCAGCTTCTCTGGCGATCACTCTGAGATTCTTCAAATTCTCTGGTAGATGCAATCAATTGTTTTCTTTAGTTACAATCAGTCTGTCTCTAGTAGTTACTTATCCAACCTCCGCGCGCTCATGCCTTTCACACCTTTTCTCTTCCTGAGAAAACTTCACAGTGGGTGTTAGCTCTTCTGGCTAGTCTCCTTCCTTTCATATGACTATGAGATTTGATGAGTCGCCTATCCAAAAGGAGCTTCGCGATCTCGGTTGTCTCCGATGTACAGCCTAGCGATATGCTAGCTACTCCCTTAATCCTTTGGCGATGTGACCTCCATCTGTGACCAGGGGCCAAGAAAAAGGGTGCTTAACGATTTTGTGTATCACAAACTCCTATTGTGAGTTACCTCGATTCTCCCAACTCGTGATCTGCGAAGTGGAGCTTAGCAACATGCTAGCTCCTCCCTTAATTTTTGTCAATGTGACCATGGCTATGACCATATGCTTATTCCAAAGGTGCTTCATGATTCAGGAACTCACGAACTTCATCGTGCCTGATCAATGGCCCATGACATTCCTCAATCGACGATCCAAATCTCTCCTTCACTCTTCATGATTTCACGACTCATGATGTCGGAGGTTAGAGAACCTTCATTCTTCTGATTTCTGAACTCGTGATTTTCCAGATCAAAGGTCCAGGATTTCCCTTTGATCAACGACTGCGATCAAATCGTGACTTCAGATGTCGAGTGATCGAACATGAGCCAACCCTGAATATTCCAACTCTCGATTCCCGATTCCACATTCTGTGTCAAATTGATGACCCATAGCCCTCTGTGATCCAACGGTTGTGATCATTATCATGAACTCGGACATCACGAGTTCCTACAATTCTGCCTTTGACTTTTTTGATTTGCAAGTCAGCGAAATGCGGAACTCCCACCACGTGTCCTGCCTCAATGAACAACCAGGATTCCTTCGCATCTTTGGAGTGTTAACTGACACCTCAACTTATCATCCTTGCAACTCCATTGGATCTAACGATTTCTATTCCTTCACGCTTCGATCTGACGGTCATTGATGCTCCTCCTCCTGAGCTTATGATTCTTCCCAACTTGGATGAATTTCTAAGTGTTAAAGGTCTCAACCTTTGATACTTTTGTGAGTCTTTATGACTTTGGGATCTCATCTGTGCATCTCAGAATGTTATCTCTCCTGAGCTTTGACAATGAAGTTAACCTCGGCCCTGGAGCACCATCCCTAGCGCACACTTGCACTCTGTGTGCAACTCTACACTTTCTCTTCTGAGCTTCGCAAGTCTTTCTCTTCTACATCTTCCCAAAATACTTTTGGTGCCTGCTTAGCACATTATGCCTGTAGTCATTCCATCGTTGTTATTGTTCTTGCCTGTAAACATGCCATCATCACTGTTGATCTTGCCATCAATGACAAGCACACTCTGCCTGTAAACATGCCAACACACAGTGGCTTCGACGACTAGTAACTAGAAATCTTTATGGCACGCAAAACCAAATGCATTAAGGTATTACAAATCCAAGTACCAACATCCATTACAACGAACAATATGCCCACATCGGGAAGAACAAGACTCCAGTCCGGTTATCATTCACGTCTATCCATCAGGGCGTGCAATGATCCCTTCATCATGAATCATTTCATTGCAAGGTGATAGGCATGACAATCACCAAGGTGTAACATAACATATCTAGAATAATATCCCAAGAAAAATCCAACGCCCTAGGAGGCCGAATTATTTGTCAAACATGAAGACTATACCCAAGCACCTAATCGGTAAGTCAACAAGATGCAAGGGAAATCTGACTACTAAACAACCATACATCATAATAACTTCCTAGCACAACAAATTCTATGCAAACATACATCACTCTGTACACATTAAAAGTAATTATTATCAAAACAAATAGTTCATTGTAACTATTTTCCAATTCAAGATATCTGATAAGTATTTTCCTAAGGATGAATTCTCTATCTTTTAAACTAAAACAAAAATGAGATATATCCTTTAAAACAATATAAAACATGTCTTTTAAAACTGATTTCGCTATCTTTTACACGAAACAAATATATTGCTGCCATTTAAACACTATAATTCGCTATCTAAAGGAACGTAGACAAAGTCGCTATCTATATGATCTATATAATTAAATAAATTCTAAATCATTGTCAATAATAAATAGTAAACCGATGCCTATAACAAATGGTAAATCGTTGTTTATAATAAATGGTATCGAAACTCATATGCTAATCAATCAATTCTATTCAATCGCAAACAATTCGCAGTCGTGCAATATTAAATTGATATTCAAATGCAATCAAAAAGTAGTAATAAAAATGCAATCAACGCAGTCATATAAATGTAGTCATACATATGCAATCAAACATAGTCATCAAAATGCAGTCAGGAAGTATGATGAAGTATTCATTATCTATAATAAACACGTTGTCCATATGATATATTGGATGAAAACACAGTCTAAATATATGTTGCCTAGCATTTAAAAAGAAATGATGTCTAAGTTGTCGCTATCTAGCATTGATACACATTCTAAATATATGTTGTCTAGATATATGCTCTCTAAATAAATGTTGTCTAAATAAAAAGGATCGTTGTCTATGATCTAGATGTTCATTAAAAAGGAATTAACATTTATAATTGAAATAACAAGGAATTAACAATAAATAGACCGTTGTCTAATTGAAAAGAAACGTTGACTAGCAATGGCATTGTTGTCTAACATTCATTCGTTGTGCAATTACATTTTTAAAAAGAATTTAAAACTCTACAAATTTATCCTCTACCAGTAATTTTGTTGTGTTAAATACATTCAAAAGGGATATAAAAACTCTATCAAAATGAATTCTCTGCCAGGTAAAATCGTTGTGTTAAATGCATTAAAAAGGGAGATAAAAACCCTATCAAATGAATATTCTACTAGGTAAAATCGTATGGTAAATGCATTTAAAAAGGGAGATAAAAACTCTATCAAATGAATTCTCTGCCAGGTAACATCGCTGTGGTAAATGACCATAAATAATTGATAAATAATATCGTTGTGTAATAACATTTTGTTGTCAACAATAATTAAACGCTATCCATGATGATCTTATCCATTACTCAGGGATTAATCTGAGTTTAAACAATTAAATTGATACCAGACTTGAACAATATTAATCTCTACAATATTAAATCGTTGGGTAATATAAAATATGAAATAAAAATTTGTTGTCTATAAAAATGTATTGTCTATAAAAATGCACTGCCTATAAAATATAAAAATTGCTATCTATATTTAGATATCTGTTGAATATAATTTGTTGTCTATATTCACATATATTCACTAAATACAAATCACATATAATTCCTTGTCTATAATTCACATATAAAAAAAATGACATTACATATAAAAACACTGTCTATAATTCACATATAAAAATGTTGACATTACATATTAAAACGTTGTCTAATTGTATATTGATATTGGTGTCAAAATGCATATGTACACAATCGTTGTCTGTATATAAATGGTTGTCTGGACTTGCGGAGTTTAGAACAATCTAATTTCGCTGTCAAACATTTGTTTAGAGCACAAAAATTAATTGTGGTTTATAAAAATGCAGACACAGTAAACTCGCAGACACATCATAACTAAACACAAAAATTCCATATTACAAACACAATCATATATCGTTGGGATTTATATGAAACACTGTCATTTAATAGAAAAGATAATGCAGTAATATGATAAATTCCATTATCATATTACTGGAATTTATATGATAACACAGCTATATCATTTAACAGAAAAACATGGATATTTTACCAAAGAATGCAGACATAGCATTAAAAAAAACGTAGATATTTCATAAAAATAAACACAGAGTTTTTACCATTCCATAATGTTGGGGTTTATCATTCGACACACATAGTTTTATCAATCCAAAAACGCAGAGATTTGGCATTCATGACTCATAGGTTTATCATTCACAACGCAGAGTTTTATCAAAGTTTAAGCAATTAAAAACACAGATAAAATTAGAGTTTTAATCAATCAAGACACAAAGATACTCGTTCACAAGAAGGCACAAAGACCAATCGTTCAACAATGAATCAATCGAAAACGCAAGGATACTCATTCACAAGAAGACAAAAGGATTAAAGATTAACCATAAGAGAAAAACGCAAAGATAAGTAAGGGATAGATGATTGGGCAAAATTTATCCTTCACTTATTATCCATGCATAGGAAAGCAGGGAATTTGAATCTATAGGTCTTTAAACATAGGAGTGATGACCATCGATTTGGATCCTGGCTGATTTCTCAGGCACATAATAATAACTTAAGGAATAGGGACAGAAGACAGAAACACAATTTTTCTTCGTAATAAACAATAAAAACAATGCAGAGAAGTCATTGCAAGCAGAGGTTGGGATTGCCATGGGAAATCAATTCAAAATACAACGAGCATAAGGTTGGGATGACTTTAAGTTATCTGATCAAAATGTTGGGCTCATCAAGACAATTTGCAGAAAGATAAAATGAAATATATAGATAGTGTTACGTTGATTAAACATAAACTTTAACACAATAGAAGTACATTACTGAAGGCACGAGAAATATTTAAACTACCAATCAATACAAATATACACATAAATACCATATCCAAATGTGAAAGCTCCGAGTCGTTGTCCCGTGCGCACTCTGTTCAACTCCCGCTTGCCAATCGATGTGACATAACTGGTACCTCCCAGCCAAAGCTAGAGGTACTCTTCTTCCCCCTGATCCCCTCGAGTTGCAAAGGGGCCACACACACAATACCAGAGAATGTTAGCACCCAACTCGCCTTGCAAGGTCGAGCTACCACTCGTTACCCAAGCTGGGTATCCCAACTCCCATAAGAAAAATTTCATTCAAGGCAAAATTTCAGCAGTGTAACGTTACGCAAAAAGATGAGATCCATACTCCTCCTCCTCCATCATTTTTATAGAGTTTTTAATTAATTAGTTTCCCAAATTCTCATTAAATTCCCTTTTCAGTTAATTAATTTTGAAAAACATCCCCCATACACATGTCGCACGATCCCCTAGTTTCATCAGGAAATCAATTTTATTAATTAATTAAATATTCCTATTTCCCTCATCCACCTAAGATCATTCCTAAAAATGCTCCTCGATGTCCCAAAATTCCCTTACATTTCTTAAATGACTTATGCCTTACTTAATTCCTAGTTGAGTTCATAATTAGAAAGTTCCAAAAGAAAGATTCCTTACTAAGTTAGACATTCAACTTTTTCTTTATGTTTCCCCATTTTCTTTAAGTTTCCTATTTCTTTTAAATTTCCCCCCTTTTTCTTTTTAACTAAAAATCAATTTAGCAAGTGTAGAGAAAACAACCATTTAACCTTTTTCCTTTTTAATTAAAAATTAATTTACCAAGTGTAGATAAAACAACCATTTACCCTTTTTCCTTTTTAAAAAATCAATCCTCCATTATAATTTTGACTTTAATAAATAAGTTTGAATTTCTTACCCCCTTCTTGTTACATGTTTATTTATTATTATTGTTTTTTTTACCACATGTTCTACTTAGACCTATGTTTTAATTTCACTAGGTTGGGCGACATTTTTTTTATTAGGGAAAATTGTTTTTAAACCTTACTTATCACATCATTCATTTTAAAGCTGGCTAGGTTTATTCACTTACCCGTTAAAATCGCGACGTTCCCTTCAGGATGAACTACATGCTCCAAGGGTGTCACTTGCCTCTTTTCATTTTTCTTGCGTGATGTGCCCTTCAGGACGCACTACATGCTCCAAGGGTGCCACTCTCCTCTTTCTGTTTTCCTTGCACGACGTTCCCTTCAGGACGCACTACGTGCTCGAAGGGTGCCACTCACCTCTTGACTGACTTTGGTAGACTTCAAACCCCTGGAGTCAATACTATGTAAAGTGATCTTGTGGGAGACTAAGGGCCTCTAAGGAATAAGGCCCCCGCCTTATTATGCACCCCTTAGAATCATCGTGAGCGATTGTCACAGTCTGCCCTCATAGCATTGTGGGTCTTCTCGAACTAGGTAATCATTAACCTACAATTCGAGCCACGGCGAGAGTGATAGTAGGTTGTGGTAGGGCTACTACCACACCTCTCCCTCAAGTCTCTGGTTGTCATATATGACCCCTCTACTCCAGATGTGAGTTTGGTTGACAAGCTATCGTCAACCTGCATCCATCAACGAATCATGTCAGCAATAATAATCAATCATCATAACATCCAATCATATGTACATATGTCACATCAACAACATTCAAACCCAATAGTCCACTCCTTGAATCGATCCAGAGTCCATAGGGTTCCATCAATGCCTTTGCATCCTTAATGTCCAAAGTCCTACACACTCAAGAGAATCCATTCAATAACACCTGTCTATGTAAATACAACAAAATAACATATCATCGTATCCATAATATCTCATAATCATAATCAAATGACCAATAGTATAATAATCCGGATCACTTGCAAGCAAGTGTCCTCAAAGAATAAGTTCGCTCAATGAGCACAAGAGTGGTATGTTACACACACCCCCTCTTGGTTTAAACTTCGTCCTGAAGTTTCAGAGTATATATAAGTGTCAAAATAAAGTGTATCACAGTATCATAATTCTATCAATAAAAAAAAAATGGAAACTGTTGGCGCATATCATATGCATCCTCCCAGGTTGCCATGTGCAGACTCTAGTTGTCCCACTGGACCTTGACCTGACCTATTGTTCGACATTGTAGCTGTTGAATGTGATGGTCTAGGATGCAGATTGGCTCAGCCATGAATGCACCCTTGTCAGATACCTGCAAGGAACTCATGTTAATAACATGTGTAGGATCACTAGTATAATGTCTCAAAACAGATACATGAAAAACATCGTGCATATGCCTCAAAGAATCAGGCAAAGCTAGTCGATAGGCCATGGGCCCCTTATTTTCCACAATCTCAAAAGGTCCCAAAAACCTAGGAGAGAGTTTAACACCCCTTCCAAACTTGATCAAACTCTTATGCAATTTCACCCTCAAGAAGACTCTATCGCCAACTTTGTAACTATGGCCGACACGATGTGCATCGACATAACTCTTTTGTCGATCCTGCACTTACTTGATCCTTTGTCTTATTGTTTGCATTTAATCTTCCATTTCTTGGATCACTTTTGGTCCCACCATCACCCTATCCTCAAGTCAATCCTAACTCAAAGGCATTCGACTCGGTCGACCGTAAAGAAACTTGAAAGGCACCATCTTAATGGTGCTTTGATAACTGTTGTTATACGTGAATTCTACTAGTGGAAAGAATTCTTCCTAATTATTTTGTTGGTCCATCACATACATACGCAACATGTCCTCCAAGATTTGGTTTGTTCATTCTGTATGCCCGTCTATCTCTGGGTGATATGCGGTACTAAAGTTAAGTTGGGTTCCCAAGGCCTCTTGGAAACTAGTCCAAAATTGTTTAGTAAACACCGATCCTCAATTGGATATAATCCTCTTAGGCATGCCATGCAGCCTCACAATCTCACTGATGAAAACTCTAGCTTTTTTAGGTGCCTGATACGTCGTACGCATAGGAATAAAATGAGCACTCTTCGTTAGAGTGTCAACTACCACAAAAATTGAGTCATGTCTCCTTGCCGTCAGTGGTAATCCAACAATGAAATCCATCGAAATGACCTCCCATTTCGATTCTAGAATAGCATGTGGTTGTAGTAATCATGTCAGATGTCTATGTTCAGCCTTCACCTTCTGACATTCTAGACATCTTGCCACGTAGTTGACTATGTCTGCCTTCATTCCTTTTTAGAAGAATAAGGGTTTAAGGTATGCTCTCATCCTCGTGACTCTAGGATGATACATGTACACTGCTCGGTGAGTCTCATTTAGGATCAAACTCCTCAAATCATCTTTGGGCGGTACGTAAATTCGACCTTTAAATCTCAATAATCTATCATTGTCCATCGTAAATCCTTCAAATTTTGGCACCATCATTGTGTTTTGTCCGATAAAATCCTTGAGCTCTTTGTACCCGTCATCATCGCATTGTAAGGTTAGAATATTTTCATGTAGATTCGTCTGAAGAGGCATAACCAAAAAGATGCGTGGTCTCTGACTCAATGCATCTGCCACTTTGTTCAGTGTTCCCTTTATGTAAGTAATCTTGAAATCGTACTCGCTAAGCAATTTTGACCAACGTTGTTGTTGCGTGCTCAAGTCACTTTGCATAAAGATGTGTAGTAGTCCATAGTGGTCCGATTTTAGATCAAATTTCCGTCCAATAAGGTAGTGTCTCCAAACTCTCAAGGAATAAACAATGGCTCACAACTCCAAATCACGCGTTGCATAGTTCTCCTCATGTTGTCTCAACTTTCTCGATATGTAAGCGACCACTCAACCGTCTTGCATCAAGATTCCAACTAAGCCTTCCTTGGATGTGTCAGTGCATACCAAGAAGTCCGCATCCATGGCAGCGACCTTTAGTATTGGTGATGTCATCAATAACTCCTTGAGCCTTCGAAATGCCTCCATGCATTTCTTGGTCCAAACAAACTTCTTGTTCTTCTTCTGCAAGTTTGTAATCAGATTTTCTATCTTCGAAAACCCTCGATGAACTATCAATAGTATCTTGCTAAAACCATGAAGCTACACACTTCGAAAACATTCGTCGGTGCAGGACATTCCATAATAGCCTTGACCTTTTTTGGATCTGTGACGATACCTTCGTCGAAGATGACATGCCCTAAGTAGTGAATCTTTGATTTATAAAACGAGCGTTTAGACAATTTCCTGTACAATTTGTTCTCTCGCAAACACTGTAGTACCAAGCGCAAGTGCGCATCATACTCCTCCATCGTCTGAGAGTAAATCAAAATATCATCAATGAATACTTGGTGAACTTGTTCAAGTAGTCATGGAACACCTCGTTCATCAAACTCATAATTACCCCTGGGGTGTTCATCAATCCAAATGATAATACAGTAAAATCGTAATGTCCAGACCTCATCCTAAAGGCGGTCTTAGGGATGTCATCCTCCTTGATCTGTAACTGGTGATACTCTGATCTCAATTTGATCTTTGAAAACACCATCGCACCCTTCAACTGATCAAAAACATCATCAATCCTTGGCAACAGATATTAATTCTTGATCGTTTCCTTGTTCAATTGACGCTTGTCAATGTAGAGTCTCCACAGCCCATCCTGCTTCCATATGAAAATAACAGGCGCATCCCATGGTGACACACTGGTACATATAAGTCCCAGGTCCAACAACTCCTTCAGTTGCATTTTCAACTCCTGTAGCTCCGGGGTCGACATTCGATAAGGCATTCTTTCTATCGGTTCAGTCCCCGGTTTTAGGTCTAAGGTAAATTCCAACTCCCTCTCCGACAGAATCCTGGGTAACTCCTTAGGGAAGATGTAACATCCCGCTCTGGCGCACTGACAAAACTTATTCTTTGAGGACACTTGCTCGCAAGTGATCTGGATTTTTATGATGATGAACCACTTAACCTTGATGATGATGCGTCATGATTTATGACAGGATGTTTTATTATTGCT
>ML801300.1:269350-295564 GCA_009831015.1 Picea engelmannii | reverse complement strand
ATCAAACCCTTCAAAGATGAGGTATTATGTGATGTTGCTCCTATCGAAGTTTGTGATGTTCTTTTGGGCCAACCTTATTTATGGAAACGTCATGTTGTATATGAGTCTAGGCCTCGTAGTGTTATTATTACTTTGAACAGGAAATTGTACAGGATACCCAAAGCTCTCCCACCTATTGATATTTCCTTGATCTTTGCTAAGCAATGCAGGAAGGTCATCTCTCAGACGGGGAAGTTTGTCTTCTTCATGATTCACTCTCAAAATGAGCAAAAGATCATTGCCACATCCAGGGTCTCTGCGACCGACCTCTCCACACAACATAAGCAAGTAGATAAGGTCGTGGAAGAATACTCGAATATCTTCTCCTCACCTACTGGGGTACCTCTGCACTGTTAGGTTAAGCACCCCATCGATCTGACCCCCGGTGCACTACTGCCAAATGGGCCAATCTATCGCTGCTCTTTGTTAGAGAATGAGGAGATCAAGCGACAGATCGAAGAACTACTCCACAAGGGGCACATTCATCCTAGCTCATCACCTTGCAGGAGCCCAATCGTACTGGTACAGAAGAAAGATGGAACCTGGAGACTCTGCATTGATTCTGTGAATAAAATCACAGTCAGAAACCGGTACCCAATTCCCCGAATTGATAACCTCCTTGATCAACTCACGGGGGCCAAATACTTCAGTAAGATTGATCTGAAGTCTAGCTACCACTAGGTCCTGATAGAATAGACATATGTATGGAAGACCGCCTTCAAGTCAAAGGAAGGCCTTTTTGAATGGTTGGTCATGCCCTTTGGTTTGACAAATGCTCCAGCCACTTTCATGAGGATGATGGACGATATGCTGTGACCATTCACCAATACTTTTGTAGTGGTGTATCTAGATGACATTCTCATTTACAACAAGACTTGGGCTGAACACTTGTAGCATATTCAACAGGTTTTACACACCCTGCGGCAGCACAAGTTATACGACAACTTGGAAAATGCTCCTTCGGCATGGACAGGGTCCATTACCTAGGCTACATCGTTGATAAACATGGAATACATGTGGATCCAACCAAGATCCAAGTCATCCATGACTGGCCAGCCCCAACCACACTCAATGAGCTTCGGAGCTTCTTCGGCCTTGCCAATTTCTACTGCAGGTTTGTGTTGGGATTCTCCCATATTGCATAGGCCCTCAGCCAAATAACTAGGGGTGGTTGTAAGGAGAAATTTTCATGGGGACAGTCCCAACAACAAGCGTTCGATGATTTGAAGTAGTGCTTGTGCTCATTCCCAGTACTTTCACTACCAGACTTGGATCAACCCTTTGAGATCGAGACAGATGCTTCAGACTATGTTGTGGGTGTCGTCCTCACTCAGCACGACCACCCCGTGGCCTATCATAGTGATACACTATCAGATGTTGTCCGTAAGTACCTTACTTACGACAAAGAAATGTACTCCATTGTGCAAGCCTATTTCCAGTGGAGACATTACATTCTTGGGAAGGATACAGTCATCCACACTGATCATAATCCATTGCAGTTCATGCAAACATAAGGAAAATTGCAGAATGACCACCATCAAAAGTGGTCCACTTACTTGCAGCATTCCACCTCAACATCAAGTATAAAATGGGAAGCACCAACTATGTCATTGATTGCCTCTACAAACCACCAGTCATGGCACTCACCACAGTGTTAGACTCTTGCGTCCATGAGACCTCTGGATGGCCCCAACTCTATGAGACAGACCCAGACTTCGACACCACCTACCAAATGTTGGGTGCAAAGGCAATTGTGGATAATTTCCATCTTTAGGATGGGTTGTTGTGTCGTCTGGGGCATATCTATGTTCCATCAAGTGAGAGAGCGAAGAATATCTGGGAAGCCCACTAAAGTCGGGTGGTAGGAGACTTCAGCGTCGAAATGACAGTGGCGATTCTACATAAACATTTGTACCGGCCAAAACTTCGATAGGAGGTCAACAAGTATATATCAAGTCCTGCACTGCCTACGCTATTGCCAAACTGACCACTAAGAAACAAGGCCTATACACCCCTCTTCCTACTCATGACAAGCCATGGGAATCCATATCAATGGACTACATGTTGGGCCTCCCATCCACCAAGAGGGGAAATGACTGTGTTTTTGTGGTTGTTGGTTGCTTTTCTAAGATGGCGATTTTGGTTGCCTGTAAGAAGAGAATCATAGCAGAAGACACTGCAAAGCTCTTCTTTGAATGAATCTGGGTACATTTTGGAATCCCACAAACCATTTTCTCAGATTGGGACAGTTGATTTCTCAGCACATTCTATTTGAGCCTCTAGTCACTACTAGACACCAATCTCACCAAATCCATGGCCTTCCACCCCCAGACAGATGGCCAAATCAAGGTCGTAAATCAAATGATCGTGCATATCTTGTGCATGTATAATTCCAAGCACCTTCGCACATGGGATGAGAGTCTTCCCTATTTCCAACATAGCTACAACTGATCCCTGCATACCTCAACTAGCCACATCCCCTTTCAGGTGGGGTTGGGATTCCAACCATTGGGTCCCATAAATGTTGCACTTCCCCTTGCGGTCACCTAGACCGAATCCTCTCCTACTCCAACTGAGGCTGACAAAGCCACCCGGTTCATTGAGAGGATTCGGCACATCTGCCAATAGGTTCAAGATATCCTACATAAGTCCAATGACAAGTACAAGCAGCACCATGATCAACATTAGGTGCCACATAGTTTTCAGGTGAGCGACAAAGTTTAGTTGCACTTGCAGAAAAAATGCCTTATAGGACCCCATCGGAAGATTTTCCCACTCCGTTATGGACCGTACACCATCACCAAGGCTGTGGGGGATAATGATTTTGATCTCAACATTCCTACTTTCCTTGGCCTGCACTTAGTGTTCAACGTGGACCTCCTTCGACCTTATTTCCCACCATTATTGGACACCTCAGACGTAGCAGAACAACTAACACCAACAGAGATCAACCCCGAATTCATACAAAAATCATCCAGTGATCATATTGTGAACACACATATCAAGGGCACTCGATAACAAAGGATCTAGCTTTATCGAGTCGTCAAAGCTGGGCAGCTCCTGCACTAAGGCAAGTGGCTCACCCGGGGCCAAATTCAGCGGAAATTTCCTCATATGATGGGGGAACTCAACACAATGGAGACCATTGCTTCCTAAAGAGGGAGGATTGATCCCGGTGGATATCGATGGCCACCCACCTTTTCCAGCTGGCTCAAAACAACTTTCTGGCAATTTTGGTAATTTACTATTTTTACCAGTTTTTCAGGTCCTAAACTTCCGGAGCCATTTTGAGGCCCTAAACAATGTTTTTTTGGGTATGAATGAAATTTTGGGCAACTATTGTACTCCTTGAATAGATCTTTTTGATGGGCTATCATACACCTAAAACAACGATCGTATGAAAAAGTTATGACCCCAGGAAGTTGATGTACCGACTTACCCAAACGGGGCCCACATGACTTTTGGCACTTCATCTCCTAGGGTTAGGTTTTTGGATATTTAGGGTTTTTGAAACTCCTGTTTATTGTAAAAAGGCCTTCAGAGCCTCATTGTAATCATGTTCTTGCGAATGAGTGCAGTCGTCACATCTCTTCTCAGAGATAAGCCGCCACCATTCCAGCAAGCTTGTTTTCCGCTACATTTTACAGTTTCAGCTTATTTCCTTATTGAATAGAAAACCAATTTTATTGTATCTCTGTTATTCTATGTTAAGCATCTATTAATAATCTGTAGTCATTTTGTTATGCTCATAAAATCCGGATCACCTGCACTGATGAGTTCGGACGTCTTAACATGCTCTGTGTTCATCAAATGTTCCTCTGTAGTGATGAGGATGGAGTGATCTAAAGTGATCCTCCTCTTATTGGTGGTCCTCTCGATGATATCCTTCCTTTTCCAATCATAATCTATGGCATGTATGTCGGCTACTTCATCCACAGGTTCGGGGATTTGTTTATCTCCCCAAGTGAGTTTATTTGGTATATACTTGTTCAAGATTAGGTTCTTGAACTTCCTCGCTGTGCTCAAAAGGCCTGGCTTCTATCTGTCTTTCATCATGGGTTTGATTATCGATTGAAATAGAAGCATCAAGCATTGATTTCCTATTGTGGGGCTTCTTCCTTTGGCTCATCCGACCCTGGCTCATCCTTCAGACTGTCTGCTTGGGTATCTAGCACATCAAGAAGCTTAGTGTCTAAGACACTCTCGACTTCTTGTTCTTTCTGTGAAACCCCCTGAATTTGGGCATCGGGAACAGGGGAAGATGTCCTCTCTGGTCCCTTTTCTTCTTCGATATCCAGAGGGGTCACAAGAGATACTTCTGGGCTCTCATCATCATCATATCTCTTTATCAGCTCACTTAAGGTGTTTGACACACCGATCCTCTGTGATGCTTCTGTGGTCCCTGGCTGAGCCGAAATGCATGTCGGTGATCCAGCCAGTGGTGTTGTGAATTCAGGGTTGTCTAACCTAGTAATTTCACCAAGGTCTATGAATTCAAAGCCACTTGGTCTCATTTGTATTTCATCCGGGTTGTTGGCAAGGATCCTAGCCATGTTCATGATGTCTGGGTCATATTGCAACTGATCAATTATCCATTGCACATGTTCTAACATGAGTAACCCCCTCTCCCACTCGTCCTAAGCCTCGAGGGAAATTCTATATTGCACTGAGGTTACCTAAGGAATCTCTATTGCTTCACCCGCTACCATTTCTTCCCTGAACCTAAGGGCCCCTTGAGCCAATTATTCTAGGATTTTTTCATGTTCATCTAGCCTCATGGCTTTAAACCTGGTCATCTTGGAGTCAGCCATCCTTGCAATGAATTCATCCCAATCCTGATCATTTTCCGTGAAGACCTCGTCTTCAAATTTGTCATGGGTGTATGGCCAGCAGGATGACACTTCATATGCATGTTTCAAGACTAAACCCTTTGGGTCGTGTTTGCGGAAACGACCGATCTGGAATTAGAACTCTAATTGAATCAGTCCTTATTTCTTAGCTTGGGCAGTGTATTTTACCAGGTAGAAACCTATATGGAATCCATAAGGTATAAATTTCTACTTCTTTTCTTTCACCAGGGTAGCATTGTAGCCTTGTAGGACAGTTTGGTAGCATATCTCTCCTACTACTAGTCGATCAGAGAAATGCATAGGTAAAATGTCTGGTGCTCCGGTGGCTCCGAAAACCCTGATGTAGGTATCATGCTCATCCAGATACTAGTGTCCAAACTTTGATATCATCTTTTTGGCCACAGCCAAGAGTCTTGGGAATTCTCTCTTTAAAAGAATAAAATGAATGTGCGCGATGAATTCATCGCAGATGAGAGAGTATGATTTTTTTTACCTGTTCTCCCATAAAATATTGAAGTAAACGTGGACCAGGTGTTATGAAGTGTTCCAACTCAATTTCATGCCAGCAAAGACATTTCTGGTGCACATGATGTCCAGTAAATATGAAGCCATGTATAAGGATGGAGTCTCTCCTTCTTTTAGCGTCTGAGCCTGTTGTATACAACTGCTCAACTGCTTTGAAATGATGGCCCCCTAGATGAAAACTCTCCTGAAAATGGCCACTGTGTAGGCTAGAGGCATCCATGCCTCTAAAAACCTAAAACAGTCCTTCTCCCCATACAAATGGTAGATGTGATCCATTAGATAGATATACGACTCCCTCAAGTAGGTTGTTTGGTACCAGTCGAAGGTCCAATTGGTGTATTTTTTATCTTCTCTCCACCATGAAGCCATCACCCGACCAGTGTCATGGCACTCGTATAAGCTTACAATGAAATCAGTATCAAGTTGCTCCTCCGGGTCTCTAAGCTTGCAATAACTCTGCACCTCTACCGGAACGAAAACCCTGACACAGTCACTGTTGATGTCCTTAATCAAACATTTTTGTGTGTCCATGTGTTCGATGAACCAATTTAGGATTTCTATGCAAGGGAACACTAGAGTTTTTCTTGCCACCATGTGCAAGTATGATCTTTGAATGTTCGAAAAGAATTCATTATCGAGATTTCTCATATCGTGGTCAATGTGCGGGATATATTTTGGGAATTCTTCCTGGCTGATCTTCTTGAAGAGTTCTCCCCAATGCAGGAGTACCGCCTTGGTCCCTGTTCTTTCCTCTGTGTCTCCAAAAGCCAACTCTTGAGTGAAAACCTTCTTGGTGGATGTCCTGATGACTTGTTCCAGCCTTGCGACTGTTGGGGAAAAGCCTTCTCCCACCTTTGGTTCTTTTAGCTTCAGCGCTCTCGGAGATTTCATGGTGGTTGGTTTTATTGGAGGCATTGTTCCTGGAAACGAAACAATCCTTTAGGGTCTATGTACATAGCAACATTGGATAAAAATGTATATACGAAGTGAAAACAAAGAAAATCCAGACTCGTACATACTTGTAATGCTTGCTAAACCTTGTAGTTTGATACTCATGGGATCTCGAAATCTTTTGAATTACTCGTCTCTCTCCTATGGATTCTCTGAAAATGCTTTATGCGTAGAATGGTCTCATTTACAATGGCTCAAGAGAATTTAAACGGGGAATAAATTACCATATAGTATCAACCAATTAATTCGAGTGATGAGTGAAATTCAAACAAATCTACCATTGAATCTCTACAAATTAATTCATTGTGGGTTGACGGCAGAGGCATGGAGGGTGATGTGTTCTATCAGTGATTTCAAATGACCTTTTGATTTGCACACGAAGTAGAAACTAATGCGAGATTTGGAATTGATTAATCCCTTAAATGATCTGAATCTAAGCATATCTAGCACTAAAACGTCCCATTGTGTCGCTTTCCTAGTGGGCGGATCGGGGATCAGGGATGTGCTATGGAAATTTTCGTTAATATCCTTCTGCAAAAAAAAACCTTCAACGCCAATCGATTCCATCGTACGATGCTGACATGGAAAATCCGGCTTGAGACACATGATGTAGAAGGCCGGTGACTTAACTCATGACTAATGGTCAGACTCGGGACTTTCTTCAAGTTGTGTGCTCTAAGCTAAACCTGGGATCGTCGATGCCGAAAGATATCGGTGATCGGCGATTGGAGATAAACCTATCTTGTGTTTTGTTTTGAGTTATCTTCTACAAAAACTCTTGATGCCGAGACGCTTCGGGAATTGGTAATCGGGGAAATTTTTTTAGTGTGGTCGAAATGTTCATCGTGATTTGGTCTTCTCCGATGCCGAAAAGCATGTCGGGTATTGGCTATCGATGATATCGTTTATTTATTTTAAACATTTACTCCCTTCGCTCTATACCAACACCGCAAGGGATCGACTATCGACGATGTCCGTAGGTGATACTCGTAGTGAACAAATTTTTCCTTTTGTTGATATCAGTGAAGATCGGTGGTCAGCAACTGAGGTTTTCTGAGTGATTCTTTTATGCATCTTAATTCCTTCCGATGCTGAATTTTGAAGCAAGTCATGTGAAATGTTTTGGCTATTTGATTCCTTATTTAAGTGTTAAGATTCTTCATGGGGTTTTCATAAGTTATACAAACTTGAATATCTAGTGAGAGTCAGGAGAATAAGAAAGGAAAAAGAAAATCTAATTCAAAGAGTGAAAAGATCAAGTGGTACCCAAAAAGTGGTGAATTGGCATAGGATTTTTAGGGTGTGTTGAGTTCTGAACAAATGGTGAGTTAATGGGTGAAAGAAGAAATTGTGTTCCTTCCTCGGGCTCGGTTGATGCAAAATCTAATTAGTAACTTCACTAGTTTTCATCAAAGCTCCTTTTACCTTTGCATTTGGAACTTCCCCAGTTGATGCATCTGGGCCTGTATGTGGGGTTTTTTAACCTTTATTCCACATTCTTTTCATGTAACCTTGACTCATGCTTTCTTTTGACAAGATTCTAGTAAAGCTTTCACTAGCACTAGGCCTTTTAGTTACCCTCATTCATTTGCTATGGTGTTCCTCCACTACCAGCAAGCATCCATAGCCTCGACGGAGTCACCTCGACATCACAGACCTTGCTCCACTACCAGCAAGTTTCCATAGCCTCGATGGATATATCTACATATCCTCTCATGTTGTGCACTCATTTGATATAGTTGACTTTTATTTCGGAAAAATTCCCTGAGCGAGCGTGAGAGGAGGACATCTGTTATTTGCAAAAATATGAGGTGGTTAAGGTGAAACTCACTAGCTCTGTCTCTGAGGTGCATGTAGTCCTTTATAGCTTTCCTTCTTTCCCTTAAGGTCTTACCAGACCACTAAGCAGACACTTCCACCTTTCTCCAAGGTTGTTCATCTGCGCAGGTTAGATAGAGAATCCCTCGAAACAACCGCAAGTTCCTCATCGTTTCTTGTGTTTGTATGTGAGCAACGAGTTAGGAAGAGAGCTCGCCATGTCACATGATTTGAGTTCAACCATTGTCTTGCTAAAAACAATCTTTCAAAATCTCGGAAGCATGATTGCAAAAGACAAAACAAAAGGTATAAATGCAAAAGATAAATCGATGCATCAAAAAATAAACAAAATTATTATTATTATTATTATTATTATTATTTATTAATGAAAATATTGTTTAAGGGCTTGGCCATTTACTGGGAGAGCGTCAGATTCTCCCCTTAGATTATGTAGTCAATATGTGCCTAACCCAATCTTTTCAGCCACCTAGAAAGGTCCGAGCCATAGATTCTGAAACTTAGAATGTTTGCCTTTAGGCTTGTTTTCTCTGTCCCATTTTAGGACTAAGTCTCCTACTTAAAAATTCTTCTCTTTAGATTTATGCTTGTCAAACCATATTTTAACTATCTATTGATGGGCTATGAACTTTGATTTAGCTTTCTCCCTTTCTTCTTCTAACATGAGAAGAGTGTCAATTCTTTGTTGTAAGATTGATGAGGGCTGCCCTCTAGACCCTTGAGCAAGTTGAAGAGATGGAAGATATAACCCGTTCAGGAGAATGGCTTCCTGTCTATATACTAGAAAGTATGGGGAATTCCCTATATCTTCCTTGGGTGTCACTCTTTCTTCCTGTAAAGTGTTATGGAGTAGATTATGCCAATTCATCTAGTTGTCTGCAACTATTTTCTTCAATATCCTCACTAGGTTATTATTAGTTGATTCTTCCACTCTATTTCCCCATTGATAACAATTTGCATAGTATCTGATTATGATTCCTTTGTCTAGGGAAAAATTTGTTAATAAGATGGAAGAAAAGTAAGTTGCATTATCAAAAACAAGAATAGAAGGGATGTTGAACCTTGTGATTAGTTGTTGTTCTATGAATTGGATTACCACCTTCTCGTTTACATGATTCAGAGGGATGGCCTCTGCCCATTTTGTGAAATAATCGGTGGCATTAAGTATGTACTTATGTTTTTTTGAAGAGCTTGGTGTAATTTCTCATATGATATCTAACCCCCATTTCTCAAAAGGCCTAGAAACGACCATCGATTGGAGTGGGACAACATCTCTCTTCTTCCTCCCAATGCTTATTTGACAATTTTTACAGTTTATAGCATATGTGTGAGAGTCCTTGAACAAAGTGGGCTAGTAATAACCAACTCTCAATATCTTATGAGCGGTGGTGTCCTGAAAAATGTCCACCGGCAGGGCCATCATAGAGCTCCTTTAGAACTTTATTTGCATCTTCATGTTTGAGACATCTCAAAAGTACCCCATCATAATTAACCCAGAAGAGTACCGAGTTTATGAGGTGATATTGTACAGATTTTAACCTGAGAGCTCTCCTTTCCCTAGGGTTGAGGTTTTCCGAAGAAGTCCCATGGTGTAGGAGATAAATCAATTTCTCATACCAAGACTCTTGTCTTGGGTAAATTTATGAAGCTTCACCACACCATAATGCCATTTCATTCTCCCATCCGGGGTATTCATTTACTTGGTCTTGAGCTTCAGCTGGAAGTTTGCATAACCCTTGTCCTTTAACCAATTTAGAAATTTTTATATCTAGATCAAATTCTTGGACTACTTCCATCTAGTTCCCTCTTCTTTCCCCCATCTCCTGTTGAGCAAATAAGGATCAGATTGCGGGGTGAGGTAAAATTAATTTGGTATGGTTCTTGAGGATGTAAGATCTAAATGTTTTACTAGTTTATAAACTACATAAGCATGTTTATCTATAGCAGGATAATTAAGTTCGACACCTTGGAGGTTAGTGCTCATGAACGATACTAGAGCTTCATTTTTGTCATCATCCGTCTGAGTTAATACTGCGACTAACGATTGGTCGAAGTCAAAATTATAGAGGAAGAAATCGTTGTTGAAATCGAGACTTCGTAGCACTGGGTCTTGGGAGATTGAAGTTTTAATATTTCTAAAATCCTTCTTCCATTCATCATCCCATTTAAACTCATCGTCCTTACAAATCATTTTTTGTAGGGGTTTGATAGTTTCCACGAAATCGGGAGTGAACTTCCTCACAAAATTGATTTTCTTGAAGAACAACTACATAGCCTTCTTATTGTGAGGTAATGGAAGCTGAGCTATAGCCTTGATTCTCTCTGGTTCTATGCGAATGCCTACTTGAGATATCATGTGGCCTAACAATTTACCTTCCTTCACACCAAAAATAGTTTTCTTAGGGTTTTAGGATATTTTGTATTTCCTACACCTTTCAAAAATCTAGGTTAAGTGTTGGATGTGATCTTCTCTATTATTTGAATATACAGTCTTGTCATCCAAGTACACTACTACACACTTGTTAATTATTCCCTAGAATGCTACGTCCATGGCCCTCTGGAAGGTTTCCCCTGCATTGATTAACCCAAAAGACATGTGTTTGTAAGCGAAAGTTCCCCACTTGGTTCGGAAGGTAGTTTTCAAGCGGTCTTCTTCTGAATATAGAACCTGGTTATACCCTGAGAAACTCTCTAGTAAGGAGAAAATATTGGAGCCTGAAATAGTCTGTAAGAGTTGCTCCATCGGTGGGACTGGGTAGTTGTCATTTTCTGAATCTCTGTTGAGATTTCTGAAATCGACGCATAGGTGAATCTCTCCAGACTTTTTCCTTACAGGAACTAAATTAGCTACCCATGCAGAGTGTCTAACCTAGAAGATAATTTTGGAATCTAACAATTTATTTAACTCCCGACACATGAGAGGCTCCAGGGATGGGTGGTACTTTCAAATCTTTTGTTGGAAGGTTTTTACTTCATGCTTTAAAGGGATAGTGTGTTGAATGATATGGGTATCATAAGTTTTTAGATCTCGGCAAGACCATGCAAAGCCATCTTGGTATTGTCTAAAAATTTTGAGGTAGGGCTTATTTTCCTCTTTATATATTGTCTTGCCGAGGTTTAGATTTTTTGGGTCGTCCAAGGTTATGAGATTTTTAGTTTCATGCATGGGACAGGAACTACCAGTCTTCGCATTTTTTGACCCCTTAAATCGTTCCTTTAGGTCAAAAATATTTTCTAAATTAGCTACCCCTTTTGGTATTGTGTTAGACTTCGATCTGCCAGACATTCGATCTATATGAAGGTCAGTTTTCATCGATTGTTCCTGGAATACTTCATTGTCAATGGCCAAATCTTTAAAATTGTCCTGATTGGTCAGAAATTTTATAATCTATTCGTCTCCCTCAAAAACCTTCCAATTAGAAATGTTGTTGGGCACCAAGGGTTTATATAGAAGTTCTACAGTGAACCGATAAGCTTCATAATCTTATAGAGGTGATAGCCTTGAGGAAGCAGTGGCCAGAGAATCAACAAGAATGTTCTTTTCTCTTGGGATTGTCGTGAGGTTGAAGGCTTTGAAATGTTCTATTAGCTTGTGCACTTCATGTTGGTAATTCTTTAGGCGTGGAGAGTTGCAATGTATAGTATTCCTTATCTATCTGACAATGATTTTAGAG
The DNA here is from genome assembly GCA_009831015.1 of Picea engelmannii. Lineage (NCBI taxonomy): Eukaryota > Viridiplantae > Streptophyta > Pinopsida > Pinales > Pinaceae > Picea > Picea engelmannii. Next base: position 283,689 of record ML801300.1, on the reverse strand, counting down.
TCTCCGAAAACCTTCAATTCTTGGACGTTCAAGTCTATGGCTTTCTTTAACCCTTGTACTAGAGCTTCATACTCGACAGTGTTATTTGTGCATTCAAATTCTAGTCTACAGGACATGAAATATATTTTTCCCTTTGGATTGATGAGGATACACCCTGCTCCTGACCCTTCTTGTGATTTAGATCCATCAAAATATAGGGTCCAAACTTGTCGGAAAATTATACCATCTTCCTCTTTCCTATTTCTTTCCTATTTTCCTCCTATTAGTTCTATGATTTCCAACGCAGGTTCTTAGCAGAAGAAGGTTTCCTCTGCCACCATTGACAATTCCTCCCGAAAAATAATTTCATAGTTTTGAGTAAGAGGGACGTCAGATGAGAGAGGGGAAAAGTTCCTGAAGTAGGAATCATAGGAGTAATTGCCTAGAACAAGTAAATATGTCGATGAGGGTTCATTTAGGGTTTCTAGGTCAGTAACAGTATGTTTTAGATATCTTTCCCTATCAATTATGATCATATTTTTATGTCCCTTTAATGGTAGCCAAAGGTGCACCCAGTCTGTGATAAAGTATCCATTAAAATTTTCGGACCAATCTCAACTTAACAACAATCCATAAGCTTCTTATATATATACTACGATAATGTTGATTACTTGTACAAACTTAGGGTGAGTCGTTATTCTAATCAACACATACTTTAGTTCTCCCATAACCTTTACCTGGGTTTTGTCTAACTGTATTACATGTTTATCGCTTTTGAGAGGAACGACATTTAATTTTTTGCAAATAGACAAGGGCATAACGTTAGAAGACTCTCTTGAATCAACTAAACAGTTATGGAGGTTTATGTTGAAGACTTTGAATGTTAAAAGGAAAGGTGGGACAAAAGGTTTTCCCTTCTTATATTCAGAGAAAGAGTTCACAGTTGGTTTATTCCTTAGGTCTATGGCAGTTAGAATCTCCTCTTGATCAGTGCTTGTTATAGGATTCTCTAATGATTTCAAAGCTTGTAACAAAAATTCATTTTGTTGAGGGATCCTACATATATCCACAACTGATATATTAGCCTTCATCTTCTTCATATCTTCCACTATGTTGTAATCTATCTTAGGTGATTCTCGAGTATGGATGTTTATAGGGTTTCTTTGGGGAGAAAAAGGTTCTTTGGGGTGATCAGAAACTGATCTTCCTCCCAAAAATTGGGTCGTAGTAAGTTCGCTTGAGATGGGTTGACACCTACTTCATGTTTTCACAACCAAGACTTCTACAGGTGGTTCTTGAACTTCAAATAGGTCATCGGAAGGCATAGCTAGCTCAAGATCCCATATCAACATGGTTGTTTCTTCTGGTGGAGTGATTTCTTCCTGATCGACGATATTCATACTGGATCCACTTGCTTGTTCAGTCATGAGGATTTCATCTAAAAATTGGTTGGCCATCAAATTAATGGCATGCACCCATTGAGGGAAGTCTCTTTCGGAGTGATTTTCTTGGTGATAAGTGCAGAAAGAGTCAGATGCTACGTTTCCTAGATCGATGTTTAAGTAAGTTGGGGGAGGTTTGATTACTTTGAATGGTGGATTTATTTTAAATAAAGGCTTATAGGGCCTCTGGCCTTGGTTTCCCTCCCCTACACTTCTCTTCATGTCTATGATTTTGTTTGATAGTTTTTTTACCATGCACTGTAGGTCTTCCATTTCTCCACACTCATTTTTGGGAGCTTGTTCTGTTTGTTTTCCTAGGGGTCTAGTAAGCAATAGCCCTCTCCTAGGAGGGGGTTGAACTTATTTCTTAACCAATGAGACCTGACCTTCTCTGCATCCTAATATTTGGAACTCTATCATTTTGGCTTCTTCAAAATTCTCAGCTATGGTTAGTTTGACAACCCTCTTCACAAACATGGAAATAGAAACTAGGAGAGAATTAGCATATACTTCGATTTGCAACCCCTGAGTGGGCTTAGCTTCGGGATGGAATTTGTTTAATATGGTAGTGAATCTTTGATTAAAGTCTTTGACCCTTTCCTTTGAACTCATGGTGGCGGTGAACAACTCAGCCATCAAAGATCTCGTAGTAGTTTCTTCTGCAAATTTATCTAGAAATTCCTTTTGAAACTTTGTCCAGCTAGTTATGGATCCTACATGTAAATTAAAATACCATGTGGAGGATGAATTCTCGAATGTGTAAGGGAACAACCCACAAACTACGTCTTCATGTTGGAAATTCATAAGTTTTATAGCTAGTATGAATTTCTTGATATGATCCTCAGGAAATCTTGAGGTCTCAGGTTCAAACTTAGGAAGTAATTTCTTAGGGTGTTGGGGCAAGTTATGTACTCATCCAGGGATAACCAAAGCATATTTGGCCAACCAAGGTTGATTTATTTGCGGTGGGTTTCCCCTCTCTTCATCATGGTCATTATGATGTTCCATATCTTCAGATCCTGAAAATGAGTGTTCTAATTTAAAGCCTTACTCTTCTGAAAAATTGTCCAGCTCAAAGACGTTGTCGGCTGGCATTTAAGGGATCAGATTGAGGGAATGTTCGATTTTGGTGAGGGATAAATATATTAGGTACTCTACCGTGTGCATGAAAACCTTTTCGAGGGTATTGACCATTGGTATTCTTACTTGTTGCCTTTGAGGAAGTAATGGAGCTAAAGGCAGCTCACCGATCTGTCAGGCATACACTCTTGTGATTCTTATGAATTGATTCAATTCCTCGTGAGGGAGACCGTAAGGTATATCGGGGAACAAGCGTTCTTCCTCGTGATGAGGTGATTTACTTGTTTCAAGAGTTCTCGGTGTGTGTGGGTTGTCTTGGGAATGACTAGCCATGCATGTGGGATGTTCTGAATCTACAGGTTGTTTGGAATATTATGCAAAATATATATTCAACCATTCATTCTTTAGGCCCTCCTTCTAGTGCCAATTATGTTGATGGACCTTCAATCCCTTTAACTCAAAAACAAGAACCAAACCCACCACCGAGGCCCAATTAGACTCTCCAGCATTTAATAGTGGAATGGTTCTCCAGATATTAAGATCCGACCAAAATAATCGATGGGCTTTACGTTTTCTTGTGAAGGCTTTCTCCTTTGGTTCAGATGTTCTCTTTTTTGTATTTTCTCTTAGGTAGGACTGATATAAGATAAAGTTGGTATAAACCAACTAGGTGACAAAGTGGGAACAAACTAAACTACTGGAGAAGAAGTTGAGTTTGGGATAACCCTTTTCTCTAGCATGCAGGCAATGATCGTCTACCACGGGCCTAGTACTAATACATTAACCATGTGAGTATTCCAATTACTAACTGAGATACAAATTATCAGAAGAAAACAAGCATGTTATAAACGATGGCAAGTAAAATAATTCACTCAACTCTAATCATCAATCACATAATAACACAAAGATTCATTTTCATCATTAAAGAAAGAACTGTAAAACATTGCATCATATAAGTTATCAATAGATTTAATAGCTCTTACTTGTCACTGCATCCATTCATGAGACGAAATAGGAAATAATTCTTCTCCACATCCAATCATACATGCATTTGGTGAAAACATAAACTTGTCTCTAGTCCAAAAGGACTTCTCAATTAAAGGAAGCTCCAAAATAGTTCTTGACAAAACCAAAAATGAGATTTTCTTGCAACAACCATCGACCCTTTACTAATCGGTCAATGTCCTTATTTATAAAATAAAATTAACTAAAAATAGAAACTAAAGTGGAGATAAGAAAAACCGAATCCACCACATGGCGTTCTCTCCAATAATTTTTCTATGAGTCATCTCAAGATATCACTTAAGAGGGTGACTCTTCTCGTACTCTGACCACTTGATGAATAGATCCTCACATGTGTTGGCATATGGGAATCTATGTTGTTCCATCGGGGCTGAGTGAATCTCTCTTATATCTACTGCATGTGTTTGATATTTGACTATACTGGCACTTAACTATTGCATCATAGCTCGAGCTTTGATCAGGTGTTCCATAAACTGTTGCACCTGACCTGGCGCCATGTCTGTCACCTTTTCTATTTCTTCGGCCCGTGATGAATCTTGCTTGGTGTGCATTTTGACCATGTCGCGCAAGTTGAAAAAGTCATCGGGCATGCCAAACTAGGGGAGTCTGATATCCTTCATTTCCTTCTTGAGTTTGATCCATCTCTTCTCGCACTTGGCCCATTTTTCTTGAATCTCCCGATGAGTCTCCTGAGCCATTTTTGCCCAATACTTGGTCGACTTCTTGATGCGGTCGATGTTGCTTTCCCTTAACACCCGGATGCTCTGCCTGGCGTCTCGGCCCATTTGCACCACACTGATATAATCGATTCTTTCCATGGCCTGTTATGCTTTCTCGTACCACCTCTCCATATCTTTGCATGTCACAAGTTCCATGAGGGTGTCTTCCTGAAGCTTAACTATCCTTGTAGTGAATAGGTGTCCTTCATCTGTGAACTTGTTGTAGGCCTCCTTGAATTCGCTCCGTAGGTACACCACGACCTATGTGTTGTCCTGATAGTATTTCGCCAAGTGGCGCAAATGTTCTAGTTCCTTCAAGGCAGCGGCCAACTCCTATTCATCTCTTTTTGCTATGTCCAAGGTGGCATATGTGATTTCCATCCCTGCGCCGATGAGTTCAGACATCTTAGCATGCTCTTTGTCAATCATATGTTCCTCTGTAGTGATGAGGATGGAGCAATATAAAGTGATCCTCCTCTTATTGGTGGTCCTCTAGACGATAGCCTTCCTTTTCTAATCATAATATATGGCATGTATAACGTCTATTTCATCCACAGGTTCGGGGATTTGTTGATCTCCCCAAGTGAGTGTATTTCCCAGACTTTCAATGGTATATACTTGTTCAAGATTGGATTCTTGAACTTCCTCGTTGTGCTCAGAAGGCTCGACTTCTATCTGTCTCTCATCAGAGGTTTGAGTACTGATTGAAATAGAGGCATCAGGGATAGGCTCGGTACCTGTTCATCAGCCATTGAGGCACCGATTTCCTACTATGGGGCTTCTTCCTTTGGCTCGTCTGAACCTTGCTCATCCTTCAGACTTTCTACTTGGGTCTCTGGCACATCGGGCAGCTTAGTGTGTAGGACACTCTCAGCTTCTTATTCTTTCTGTGTAACCCCCTAAATTTGGACATCAGGATCAGGGGAAGATGTCTTTTGTGGTCCCTTTTCTTATTCGATATGCACAGGGGTCACAAGAGATACTTCAAGGATCTCATCATCATCATAAATATTTATCAACTCACTTAAGGGGTTTGATGCACCAATCCTCTGTGATGCTTCGACGATCCCTGGTTGAGCTGAAACGCCTATTGGTGATTCAGCTGGTGGTGTTGTGAATTCAGGGTCATCTAACCTAGTAATTTCATCAAGGTCTATGAATTCAGGGCCACTTGGTCCCGTCTGGCTTTCATACGAGTTGTTGGCAAGGAGCCTAGCCATGTTCATGATGTCTAGGTCATCTTGAGACTGATCAATTATCCGCTACACATGTTATAACATGCGTAACTCCCTCTCTCGCGCATCTTGAGCCTCTGGGGAACTTCTATCTTTTACCGGGGTTACCTAGGGAATCTCTGATGCTTCAACCACTACCATTTCTTCCCTTGCCCTGAGGGCCCCTTGAGCCGATTGTTATAGGATTTTTTCATGTTCATCTAGGCTCATGGCTTTGAACTTGGTCATATTAGGTTTGGCCATCCTTTCAACGACTTCATCTCAATCCTGAGAATTTTTCGTGAAGACCTCGTCTTCAAATTTGTCATGGGCATATGGCCAGCAGGACAACACTTGAGATGCATGTTTCAATACTAAACCCTTTGGGTCATGTTTGCGGAAACAGTCGGTCTAGAATCAAAACTCTAATTGACTCAATCCTTCTTGCTTAGCTTGGGCAGTGTCTTTTACCAAGTAGAAACCTATATGGAATCCATAAAGTATAAATGTCTTCTTCTTGCCTTTTACTAGGGTAGCGTTGTAGCCTTGTAGGATAGTTTGGTAGCATAACTCTCCTACTACTAATCGATCAAGGACATGCATAAGTAAAAGATGTGGTGCTCAGGTGGCTCCAAAAACCCTGATGTAGGTATCACGCTCATCTAGATACCAGTGGCCAACCTTTGATATCATCTTTTTGGATGCAGCCGATAGTCTTGGGCATTATCTCTTGAAAATAATAAAATGAATGTGTGCGATGAATTCATCGCAGATGAGAGAGTATGATTTTTTGTACTTGTTCTCCCATAAAATGCTGAAGTAAACATGGATCGGGATTTTTGAGGCATGCCAGCTCAAGTTCATGTCGACAAAGACATTTCTGGTGCACATGAAGTCCAACAGATACGAAGCCATGTAGAAGAATGGAGTCTCTCCTTCTTTCGGTGTCTGAGCCTGTTATATGAAAATGCTCATCTTCTTTGAAATGATGGCCCCCCAGTTGAAAACTCTCCCAGAAATGGCCACTGTGTAGGCTAGATGCATCCATGCCTCTGAAAACCTAGAACAATCCTTCTCCCCATACAAACGACAGATGAGAGTCATTAGATAGATATACGAATCCCTCAAGTTGGTCATTTGGTACCAACCGGAGGTCCGATTGGTGTATTTTTTATCTTCCCTCCACCATGAAGCCATCACCTAGACAGTGTTGTGGCATTCGTAGAAGCTTACAATTAAATCAGTGTTCAATTTCTCTTCAGGGTCTCTAAGCTTGTAATAACTTTGCACCTCTACCAGAAGTAAAACCCCGACACACTCGCCATTGACATCGTTAATCAAAAAAATTTGTGTGTCTGTGTGGTCGATGAGACACTTTAGGAGTTCTATGTAGGGGAACACTATATTTCTTCTTGTCACCATGTGCAAGTATGATCTTCGAATGTTCAGAAAGACTTCATCATCGAGATTTCTCATATCAGGGTCGTTGTGCGGAATATATTCCGGGAATTCTTCATTGATGATATTCTTGAAGAGTTCTCCCCAATGCGGGAGTACCGGCTTGGTCCCCGTGCTTTCCTCCTTGTCTCCAAAGGCCGATGGTTGAGTGAAAACCTTCTTGGTGTATGTCTTGATGATTGGTTCCAGACTTAGGGAAAATTTTAATTGTTTTGGGACCACTGGGGAAAAGCCTTCTCCCACCTCTATTTCCTTTAGCTTCGACGCTCTCAGAGATCGCCTGGTGGTTGGTTTTCTTGGAGGCGTTGTTCCTGTAAATGAAACAATCCTTTAGGGCCGATGTACATAGAGACATTGGATAAAAATGTATATAAAAAGTGAAAACACAGAAAATACAGACTGGTACATACCTGTAACACCTGCTAAACCTTGTAGTTCGATACTCACGAGATCTCAGAAGCTTTCGAATTGCTCGTCTCACTCCTATGGATGCTCTGAAACTCCTTTGCGCACAAAATGGTCTCGTCTACAATGGATCAAGAGAATTTAAATAAGGAAGAACTTACCATGTCGTATCAACCAATTATTTCGGGTGATGAGTGAAATTCAAACAAATCTACCGCCGAATCTCTACAAATTAATTCATCGTGGGTTGATAGCGGAGGCATGGAGGGTGATGTGTTCTATCGGTTATTTCAAACGACCTTTTGATTTTCACAGGAAGCAACAACTAATGTGATATTTGGAATTGATTAATCCCTTAAATGCTCTGAATCTAAGCGTATCTAGCGCTAAAACATCCCATCATGTCTCTTTCCTAGTGGGTGGATTGGGGATCGGGAATGTGCTAAGGAAGTTTTCGTTGATATCCTTCTGCAAAAAAAACCTCCGACGTCGATTGGTTCCATCATATGGTGCTGACGTGGCAAACCCAGCTCGGGACATGTGGTGTAGAAGGCTGGTGACTTAACTCATGACTAATGGTCAGACTCAGGACTTTCTTCAAGTTGTGCGCTCTAAACTAAACCTGGGATCGCCGATGCCGAAAGATATCAGTGATCGGTGATCGGGGATAAACCTATCGCGTGTTTTTTTTTTAGTTAGCTTTTACGAAAAATTTCGATGCCGAAACGCTTCGAGAATCGGTAATTGGGGAAATTGTTTTAGAATGGTCGAAATATTCATTACGATTCAGTCTTCTCCGATGACGACAAGCGTGTCGGGTATCGGCTATCGATGATATCGTTTCTTTCTTTTAAATGTTTACTCCCTTCGCTCTTTACTGACACCGCAGGGGATCGGCTATCGACGATGTCCGTAGGTGATACTTGTAGTGAACAAGAGATTCCTTTTTCCGATGCTGGTGAAGATCAAAGCTCGGTAGCTGAGGTTTAGCGAGTGATTCTTTTACGCATCTTAATTCCTTCCGATGTCGAATTTCGAAGCGTGTCGGGTGAAGTGTTTTGGCTATTTGATTCCTTATTTATGTGTTAAGATTATTCATGGGGTTTTCATAAGTTATACAAACTTGAATAGATAGCAAGAGTTAGGAGAATAAGCAAGGACAAAGCATTTCTTAAAAGAAAATCTAATTCACACAGTACAAAGATCAAGTGGTACCCAAAAAGTGGAAAATTGACATAGGCTTTTTAGGGTGTGTTGAGTGCTCAACAGTTGCCATCGATTTTTACCATTTAAGGTCTCAAGGCTAGCCACTGTTCTGAGGAGAAAGGAGGTGTCTACATCCCACTAACACAATCAAGTCCAAAAGCCAACTAGCTAAATTAACAACATCAACGATAATCGATAGCACAATAGGGTTCTAATCTCCCATCGCGCATCACATAAATTTCAAGGCGCAAGAGAATTTCACCCTTTAAACGATCCTACGTCATCATATATTTGTGGAGAAACATAATTTGAGTATTAAAGAAATCATATCTCCACATGTGTAATGGTGAAACATAATCTAAGTATTAAACCGTCATATCTCAACATATCTAAATGGCGAGACAAAGCCTAAGTATTAAACCATCACATCTCAACATATCTAAATGGCAAAACAAAATCTAAGTATTAAACCATCATATCTCAACATATCTAAATGGCGAAACAAAATCTAAGTATTAAACCATCATATCTCAACATATATAAATGGTGAAACAAAATCTAAGTATTAAACCATCAATATTAGCAAATTTAATAGCGCAACAATAACGATTAACAATTGCCTTACAGTGTAATTTATTTTGCACAGGAAGTCAAGTCTATAAACCATTTAGGGCATTATCCTTATAAGGCGGATGAAAAGTTTAACTATTAAACCATTCATACATCATCATTTTTATTTTATTTTAATTTTTTTCGCAAGAACTCCAAGGACAATACTAACATTCCTCGCATCCTATTTCGTTGCGCTCGAGGGGTCTAAAATCTATAGCTCTATATATGACACAAATCCAGAAGCGCAAGCATTCTAATGTAAATCACATCTGATTCAACTACACAAGGTGATTATCTTCATTACTTTTATGGCGCAAAGTCAACTTAAGGAAAACCAATCAATGATAAGTCTCAATGCAATGTCTCAATTCAGTATGTAAGGAACCGTTTAGTTACCAAATAACATGGAAAGGGTATTAGAGTAATACGACTATCATTGGAAAATTAAATTAAACATAATTATATTAAACACAGCTTGTAATTAACGAGGAGGAAGATTAAGAAAACATATCATAAGGATGGGAACATTAGATTAGTTTAAGGAACGCTAAAATCCTTCCCAAATCTAGAAATGGAACTTTATAAGGTTGCAATACGAGGTTGCACTACATAAAAACCATAAGCTCAAATGGAGAATTGCGCCCTGGAAATTTAATTAACCAAAAAAAATTGTCGCCAAGTGTCCAAGCTAAGGACAAGGGCAGATTACGCTGAGTGGAAAGGTGTCTCTCCCCGAGGCTGGGCACAAATACAATCAGGCGCAACGTGGGTGAAATGGTATGGGCGCAGGGATAAAGGCAGAGATAGATTAGGGTAAAACACAGAGATAGGTTACGGAAAAACGCATTCTAGTTTGGAAACAAACTCAAAGATGAATCTTGCAAATCGAAGAGGGTTTTTACTTGGAAACCCGCCACTAGGGAGAAGGAATGCTGGCGCAGTCTCAAGCCAAACGCAGAGAAGAGGATGCATTTCGTTGGGAAAGTGATTTGACACATCCACGCAGAGATAGGGGTCAAACCGTGGGGGTTTCCTCCAAATCAATGCAGGGAATGCTAGCCCAATAACGCAGAGATGAATCTGGGAATTAATATGCCAGGAAGGACTCTAAATTTGGTCGAAAATAGCTGCCAACCACACAGACCAAGAATAGAGAAAAATCGCAGGGATCTGGCGCCCCTAAAGGCGTATAGGTTGCAGAGAAAAGTCGTTGTGTATCAAGGGTAGAAATCGTTGTGCTTTTGCATATAAATCACTATGTAAAAGAGATAAAATTCGTTAAGCAAAGGTAGAGAAAGGCGCTGATTATCCAGGGTAAAATCGTTGAGTTCACAAGGTTAACGTGGAGAATTTATAAAAATACAAGGGTTGATTCTTTAAGAGAACCACAGAGGTATAAAATCATCACATGTCGAGGATGCATTTGTAAAGGAAGTACAGGGAGATCTCAAGCGCGATCTAGGAAGGCTACCAGGACTCGATCCCCTTTTTCAAGTCATCACACAGAAAAAGGGCGACTGCAACTTCATTACCTATGTAAAGGCGCTAAGTTAAAATGCCAAGGAAGTGGAAAACGCAAAGACAAAAACACTTACTAAGCATAAAAATTTAAATCGCTTAGCAGAGGCAAAACTAAATTGTTGAGAAAGGATAAAAGAGAACCATTACAATTACTGCAAGAATTAAATCCATGAACAAAATTAAAGAATTACAATGCAAGTTTAACCATAAGTACCGTAACAGACGTTGGCTCGCTGATGTCGTTCGGCCGCTGGCTTGTTAATCATTGAGATTTCACTGGTACCTCCGAGCCAATGCTAGGGGTGTCTTCTTCCCCCTGATCCCCTGAGATGCAAAGGGGCCAAGCACACAAACCAGAGAATAAGCTAGCTCCCAGCTTGCCTCTCAAGGTCAAGCTACCACTCGTTATCCGAGCTGGGTGTCCCAACTCCCACAGGAAAAATCAGTCAAGAGTAAAATCTAGCAGCATAACCTTACACATACCATACGTGATCCATTCTCCTCTTCCGCCATTTATTTTATAAAGTTTTCTTAGTGACTTCTTTCCAAAACACACATTAAATTCATTTTATTAAAATTAATTAGAAAAATTCTCCTCCATACAATTGTCACCCGATTGCTTAGTTGCACCAGAAATTCATTTAATTAATTAATTTAATTTGAAAAATCCCCTCACCCACCTAAAAGCGTTCCTAAAAACACTCATTGATGTCCCTTTATTCCCTTACATTCCTTTTAAAGACTGACACATTTCTTAAAGCCTAGTTGAGTTCGAAATTAGAAAGTTCTCTAGACTAGATTCCCTATTATGTTCCACATTCCTTCTGTATTAAAGTTTCCCCTTTTTATTCTAAGTTCTAAATTAGCAGGTTTTATACTTAGCCAATCATTAATCTTTTTAAATAATTTAATCCTTAAAAAAAAATTATTTTTTTAATTTAATTTTCACCCCCATTTTCTTCATCCCCCTTTATTACTTGTTTAATTAAATTTTAATTCTCATGACCTATTTAGACCTAGGCTTTAAATTCTTTTGGCTCAGTAGAAATTGTTTTAAAGGGAAATTTTATAATTATTAATCTTTACTCATGCGATCATTCATTTTAAGGTTGACCAAGTCCTAAGGAGACATAGTTTTCTAGGTACTAGGTTCATTAACTCACCAGTGTTAAAAATTGTGACGTGCCCTTCAAGACGCACTACATGCTCCAAGGGTGCCACTCGCCTTCATTCATGTTTTATTCACGAGACATGGACTTCAAGACGCACTACGTGCTCCAAGGGTGCCACTCACCTTTTAACTGATTTTGGTAGATGTCAAACCCTTGGAGTCAATACTTCGTCAGGTGACCCTGTGGGAGACTAAGGGCCTCTTAAGAATAATGACCCTGCCTTATTGCACGCCCCTTAGAATCATCGTGAGCGACTGTCACACTCTGCCCTCATGACATCATGGATCTCTCGAATTAGGTAATCGTTAACCTATAGTTCAATCCCACGATAGGATTGCTAGTAGGTTGTGGCAAGGATGTTGCCAAACCTCTCCCTCAATGTCTCTGGTTTTCATGCGTGACCCCTTTACTCCAAATTTGAATCTGATTAACAAGCTATCATCAGCCTACATCCATCAACGAAACATGTCAATGGTCTATAAACAACATCATATTATATCAGTCATATGTCACATATGCAATACAGAAATATGCAAACCATAAACATTCCACTCCCTGACTTGATCTGGATTCCATGGAGGTCCATTGATGCCATCAACATCCTCAATCGGTCTAGAGTCCTGCACACTCGAGAAAAACCAATCAATATCACTTGTCGATGTAAACGTAATAAAATAACATATCAACAGATCCACAACATCATCATAATCCATAATCGAAACAGTCAAACATATAATGAACCGGATCACTTGCACGCAAGTGTCCTCAAATAATAAGTCCAATCAGGTGTGCACAAGAGCAGGATGTTACAAGTAGGGTTGACAAAACCTTCTTCTTCCAAACAATCTTCTATATCATCAATGTTTATGCCAAAAAGGGTAGGGGACAAGGGACAACCTTGCCTAACTCCAATATTGTAGATAATTTCTTTCAACCAACCTTCAATGTTCTTAAAATTGGAAATAACGTTCTCATACAACCTTATTGAAACAACCCTTAGCTTGAAATACTTTTATCTCTTCCAACCTATCCCAAAGGTTTTTCTTGGGAACCATGTCAAAAGCTTTTCTAAAGTCAATAAAAAAACAACAAAAAATTGGTTTTAGTATTGTGGAACTGCTCTGCAATGATCCTAAAGGTAACAAGATGGTCCACAGTTGAATGATATCTCCTGAATCCATCCGAGCCTTTGGCTCTTTTACAATGAATTTCTAGCCATAGGATAATCTTCTTTTCCAAAATAGTTTTGTATAGATTGGCTAAAATCGGGGTAATCATAAAGTTCCTATAATTAGAGGGAATGTTTCTATCCCCATTTTTAAGAATAGGAACAATGAGGCTTTTCATCTAGGGTTTAGCGAATCCTATATTAACTGCTAAATTGAAGAGCTTGTGTATGTGAGGGATGAAGATAGGCCCTCCAATATTAAAAATTTCAACTTGGTAGCCTTCAATGTCCTTAGCTTTCCCATTTGCAAACTGCTTAACCCTGAACTCTATTTCATCCAAAGAAAAAATTGCATCCTCTATAGGGACAATATGAATGGTGTCCATGGCATTAGGGAAATCATAAATACTTTTAAGGTAGGAATTCCAATCCCTTAAGGGAAACATATTATTTTCTTTATTATTGTGGATTATAATTTTCCTCTAGAAATTCTTAGGATTAAGCTTAGATAGTTGTGAAAGTCATTCTTTCCTTTGATGGATATAGTACTTTTTTTTCCTTTTAATTAGGGATTTGTATGTATTGATCTTATCGGATTTTAAGGACTCATTAGAAGTAGACCCCTAATGGATTTCCTAGAAATTTTACATTATTTGCCATACCAAGGGTTGGTTGTTCTATTATTCCTTTTATAGGACACCTCAAAAAAGAACTTGTCAATATAAGTGGAAAGGGTAGTTGTAAAATTATGATGGAGGTATTCGATGTTGTCCTTTTAAGTTAGGATATGTAATTCCCTATTTAAATCCTTTAAGAAAATATCAACTTTACTTTTGTCAAAAAACAATTGTCTTTGATTATTAGAATTTTTTTCAATGGTGTTCCTGTGCATCACAAAGTTTAGAGTTAGGGTTAAAGGTCTATGGTCAGATTCAAGTTCATGGTTATTTAAAAGGTCAAACGTTACTATTTGGTTGGAAATGGGGATATCATATATCACATAATCCACGACACTACTACCCAGCCCATGAATACATGTCATCTATTGGAGTTTGGCCACTTCATTACTCCATTACAAATTATTAGGTCTTGAAGCATCAAAGCTTGACTAGCTTAGTACCAAACAAATTCTCAGTTAGGTCTTCAAATCTTCTTTTGTAGCCATTATCTAAACAAAGTCCCCATCTAGCCATAAAGGATTATGGTTGGAATCGTTGCTTAAAAGAATAACTTGGTTAGTTGCAGTCCTAGCATTAAAGTCTCCTCGCATGAGGATGTCTAAATTTTTTTTTATCTAAATATATTGATTGACATAGTTTTATATAAATATTATTAAACAA
>ML801300.1:232546-268067 GCA_009831015.1 Picea engelmannii | reverse complement strand
AGAGAAAATATTTCAAACTAAAAATTCTCTAAAAAAGGAATGAAAACAAGTGAATAAAGTAAAGAATCATGGGACAATTCAATATTTTAAGTAGAGAAGTGAATCAATTACCAAATTCTGATGTGTCCTTGAAACCTTAGAAATACTAACAAAATTAAACCAAATCTATCCACCCAAATGTAAACTAAACCATATATCTAATAAATGGTTCTTGCAAATTTCAACAAATATCCTTGTAAATTTTAGAGTCTATTATACACTCTGATACCTCTCCAATGGTGTAGACCATGTGTCAATCAAAGCTTGTATGCAAAAGTTATGCCTCCTGCAAATTGACCTATCATGTTGACTACCATGTTATGAGAGGATGCCACATTAGCCCCATTACTCATGCATATGGGGCTAGCCATGTATGTAATTTCAAGAAGATTATATAAGGTTGAAAACCCTATCATAATTAAGGGTTAAGCAAGTCAAAAACTTATCCCTAGATGGCTATTGGGCTATGTTAAATACCGGGCGAATAGGAGGAGAAGGGGTTCCATTCTTTTGCATTGTATCTTGTTCCATATCTGAGCAGAACATCTAAGAGTGGTATTTTTTTAGCATAGTAGAGGAGGAGAGATTTTGTAGCAGCCATATAGGCCATAAGTAAAAGGAAACTTCACATAGAGTGCCTCTTTCTTTATACTTTCATCATTTCTATACCTTAGAAAAGAGAGGAGAGAAACCTCACCTTCTAGCTAGGATTTATCTTGTATTGAGTTTCCTAGGTCATATCTTGTGTTAATTTGTGGATGATGTAATTGTACTTTACTATTATCTATTTTTCACATTTTATCTATTTCATGCACAAACAAAAAATCAGTAACTAAATATTCTAGAGTTCTAAAGGAAAAATAACCTTAATAGTAAATATTTTAGTATTTTATTAGATCTGTTGTGATGAATTGTTCTAGTGGAATATCCATGGTAGTTTACAGATATTATCAATATCAAAGCAAGTTTTTCTTTTGGGTATTTGTGGGAAGTTGCAAGATCTAGGAATCGGCTTAAAGAGAAGTCACAGAACCTTAGACATGGTGGATGAGTTTATTCATAATAACCCTTGAGATCTAGAAGAAGAGATATTTGAGTGGTTGAAGGAAGCACAAGTTACTGACATTGGTTGCAATATGAACCTACTCATGAAATCTATAAGAAGAAAGCTTGGACCGTTCAGATATGATGGAGGCTCTAACTCAAAGATCAGATTTGAGGGGAAATCAAGATATTAGGAAGACTCGGGAAAGGAGTCACGGAAAGAATTCCAGAAAGAGCAGTCGAGTTCAAGTGTCGATAATCGTTTTGTTGACCAAAATTTGGTCATCTATATTTTCCTGCGATTGGATTAATAAGAAAAATGATATCGAAAGAACAAAATTTTGGAACAATAACGAGTTCAATGCATAACCCTCAGTCTCAACTTTTCCATGCATTTTTTGGATTGAAAATACAAGTTCGTATGCTTAAAATATCCAGGTTTCCTTTTAAGCAATAAAAAAGAGCCTATTCGATGCAGAACGAAGCCAATTTCTTTGAAAATATATTTAAATTTTTGGGCCCAAGACCCTTGGCTTCTTCAAATTTTCAAGTCTAGGATCAATAATTTTCTTCTTTTTGCGGGTTCGAAACCCATAAAAATATTTTGTTTTATCACTCGTGGGTACCCGCCATAATTCTCCACTCTTCTCCCATCTTACATCTTCCATACTTAGTTTATTACCCACATTTTCCATACTTATTTTATTTCATTTCTCATCAGGTTGGCAGACTCACTTCATTTCCCTCCATGAACCCTCCATTCCACCAACCCGCCATACCATGCTCCTTCTCCCTCCTCCTTATACCTCCATTTCCATACCTCACTTTCATACTGAGTTTATTCACTTCACTCTTTCTCGAACTCATGAACTCACATCCCATACCCCCTTACATCCCTCACCACCGCAAACTCAACTCATATTTATCACTCCATCCTCCTCTTCTCTATTATCCCCTTACCCCTTACCTCCCCCTCACTCCATACTTAAACTTTTTTTTTATAATCAGTCAAACTCACTCCTTGGACTCATCCCACACCCTCTCACATCCCCGATTCCCGACAACCCTCACCTCTGCCACACTCATCTCTCGCCCCCCACCTTACCTCACCCTACATCACCCTTATCCCTCTGCCACCTACATTTCCCACCCCCTAACTCCGCTACCTCCAAATGCCCCCAATTCGAACACTTACAAACTACCCTCCCCTTCACTTACCTTGTCTCTTACACTCTTGTTTACTCTCTCTTTTAAACCTTATAATTTAACTTTTTAAAATTGTTTAAGTTCCTATACAATAACATTATTCCACATGGAAACCTGTGAAGAGATGACAAGTGGCAGAATATGAATGGTGCCATCCCTCCCCCTCACTTACCCTCTCTCTTACACTCTTGTTTACTCTGTCTTTTAAACCTTATACTTTAACTTTTTTAAATTGTTTAATTTCATATCCAATAAAATTATTCCACATGGAAACCTGTGAAGAGATGACAAGTGGCAGAACATGAATGGTGCCATATTACTTCCTATGGAGGAATAACACATAGAATCCAATAATATTATTACACATGGCAGCCCCAACATCAACTCATGTAATGACATAAGACAACTCATGGAGGAAGATGTGTGGCAAATGGAGGAAGACGTGTGGCAAATTCTTATTGGAGGCAGCCCCAACATCCACTCATGTAATGACACGAGTCAAATCATGGAGGAAGACATGTGGAAAATTCTTATTGGAGACATGTTGCAGCCAATTAACTTGCCAACTAAGTTGTGACATGTGGAATTTGTTGGTGACTTATCAGGTGATGACATGTGGTGAATTGTGAATGGATGACTCATCAATGACCGGGAATGAGGTGGACACATGACAGTTGATGGTAACTTATCAGGTGATGACATCTGGAAAATTTTGAATGGATGACTCATCAATGACCAGGAATGAGGTGGAGGATGATTGCTTGTCTAAAATATTATTACTTAATTGATTTTCTAAGGAGAGGTCGAATCCTCCTAAGCTCCATCGTCTTATTTCTTCACATTTCTTATTAAGTGTGTATTACAATTAGTCTTTTATATATTTAAGACTTCAAGTATCCCATGCATGTGGGATAATATTTATGAAGAGAAGGTTGGAATTACTAAAGGAAGGACGAAATTTAATCAAGGGCCCACATGTTTCCATGACACTTAATCAATGGTCCCTGAGTCAGGGACTTCTGAAGACCATAACTTGAGCTATGGGTGTCGGAATCACACAAAATTTATACCATTAGAAATGTATTTCAACAAAGAATATGTTGGTACAAGTTATAAGGGATGAAAGTGGATATAGTTTCCCTAGAAATTGAAATATCAGTCAGTTTTATGTTTAATGGATCTGCTTGACAACTCAACTTCACGAGCTCATATCTTGAGATCCGAGAGTCAGATTTGGGAAAAATTTATATAGTTGGAAAGATAAGATGATGAAGATAACAAATGAAGTGATGTAAATGGATAAAAGGTTTATTATCACTTCAATAAATGTAAAACAAAGTCCCCCTCTTTAAAAGGGAAATTAATTAAATTTTAAAAATAAAAGTTTAATTAAAAAAATTTATTAAAAAAGGAAATGGACCCATTTTAAAGATACAAATGATAATGATGTGAACTCATTAAAAAAAATTTAATGAGGAATTAATTAAATAAAATACTTCAATAAGAAAAGTGTACGGGAAATTTAAGAAAGGAAAAACCCTAACTACTCAAGTAGTTAGAAGATCTAATTATTAAATAGAAGAGGTGCTTCATCAAGGGTTCCATAATCAAAATTATCAGAGGGGAAGGGGTAGAAGATAAGAGGAAGAAGAAGGTACAACCATAAATATACAACCAAGCTTCTTATCAACGAAGAAAGATCTCAATCTTCTCCACTCTTTCTCTTCTTCTACACCATTTCTCATAACTTCAAGCTTGAATCTCTTAATTGGGCACAAGGATGACTTTTGAGTGTTCTTCTTGTATTCTTCAAAAGACGTTTTCTTATATGATCATGGAATATTTACATCCATATATATGACTGTCAAATATTTTGTAATGAAGAACATTTTTCATGAATAAAACTCCACAGAGAATTATTTCGTGGTTGATTTTGATTGTATCTTGTAACTTTGAGTCTTAAGTATGAGATATTTGAAATTGACCTATCAAATCCTCTTTTGATTTTAATAGTAATACTCTTTTAAAATTCTTTGAGATGATCAAAATATTCTCTCATATTTCTCGTGAAGAAGATATGGATGCATTTGCATGTGATTAAGAAGATTATGTATATGATGTTGATCACAAAGAAATTCTAATGTTGAATCCCTTATTCAATCTTTTCTATTGTTAGAAGACTTATTGTTGCACATAAAGATCAAATCAAGTTATTGAAGAACCATTTTATTGGATAAATTTGAGCAAATAATATCTAAGGTTTGTTGCCTAAGCATTCTCCTAATACAATATATTCAAGATATATCTTTTATCCAAAGAGGAGTACCACCTCTCTAAAAACGCATCAGTATTCATATCCTCATGAGGTTGTCATTTTGGTCATGATAGATTCAAACGTCAACATTTTTCGTGACCATACTGGGGAAAACCTTTTATTTTTGAGATATTTGAGGCCATGCTTCATATTTGATTGAGAAACCAAAATATCCATGGTTCAAGAATTTGAAAAGAAGATTCAAGAAATTTTTTGTTTGTTATAGATGCAAGGGATTTATAAAAGGATTATTGAAAAATGTTGCACCTTTTTTATAATTTCAAAAGGAACCAAGAAGCACAGAAGATTCACGAGAATGAACTCCCTGGAAATTCCATTGGAAAGACTCAAAATTCTCAAGAATATGTATATTATGATGCCTATGAAGAATTCCTTTTGTGTCATGATGCTTCTTTCAATTCTTCATCAAGCCCATCAATGGATTTACAAGACTCAACAAAAGGAACAAGTGCCCAAAGAAGGAGATGATTTCATAAAACCCCATTAAATCTACCAGAAGTATATTTTCAAATTCATGCTATTTCTATGAAAACATTTCCTACATTCTTTGGGGATACTTCAGAAGATGCAGAGCGACACTTGTTTAATTTTAAAAGTGCATGTCACGATTTCAACCTCATCGAGGAAAATGTTACATGTAGATTGTTTTTACAAACTCTACGAAGGGATGCTCCTGAATGGTATAGCTCATTAATGCCTAACTCCATTACCAGTTGGGATGTGTTAGAAAATCCATTTGCAGAAAAGTTCAATAGTGGATCCATATTTTTTTGTCAATGCTTTTAATGTTGTTGTCCACCCACCCTCTCCCATATGGATGCAAGATAATGAAGTGACTAATTTGAAGAAGAATCTAATAAAAAATTGGATGAATTTCTAAGTCAAGTCGTATTGTTGAAGATGAAGATGAAAATGAAAATTTACGAGAAGAAAAATTCATCCTCTCGTATACTCCATATGAAGATATTTTGACCAGCAAGTTCGATAATGAAATCAAGGAGCCTCCACCAAATTCACAATAATATTTCATCCTTAAAACAGATGATGAAAATTCGCAAGAGCATTTTCAGCAAGAAGAATTGGTGAAAGAAATGAATCTTGAGAAGAATAATGAGCAAAATTTCCTTTACATGAAGGAAGAGTCTTTTCAATACATTGTTGATGAATCAAAAACCTTGGAAGTGGTTGGAGACAAGGAGAGAGATGAAAGAATGTTACGATTGGAAATTCCTCATCCAATCAACAACAATAATATTCTTGAGAAGTCAAGAATTAACTTCATTGAATTATGGTTCTAGAGCATTGTTGGCCAAATAAAGCAATCAAATTTTCAGCACACCTTGTTCAATTTTTCTCTAGTAGGCATTGAGAGTGCCCCTGAATCATTGGTACAAGCCCCAATATGTTCCACAGTTTTGGATATCATTTCATAGATTAGCTGGATGCTTGAATGGATCCATTGGAAAACTACCTACACCTAAGATGACCCTTTCTTCCAAGTAAGATATGTTAAGTAGATCATGTATGTACATATTTTCTTTATCCATACCAAGTTTTGCACATTAAGGCAGTCTTATGTTTAAATTTGAAGATAACTCCATGAAAGAGGAAGAATTGCAAGAATTTCTTTTGAATATGACTCCACATGAAAATGGAGAAGACACTTCATTTTCAGATTTTGGGTTCTCAACAACCCACAGGGGGTCATTGTCCCGCAGTTGGAGCCAGTTGTTGAACAAAATTTGGTCATCTATATTTTCCTACTCTTGGATTAATAAAACAAAATGATATAGAAAGAAGAAAATTTTGGAATAATCATAATTTCGTTGTGTATCCCTCAATCTCATCTTCACCACGTATTTTTCGGATCGAAAATCCGAGTTTGTATGCTCAAGATATCCATGTTTTTGTTTAAGAGATAAAAACGTGCTTATTCCATGTGGAACGAAGCCAATTTCTTTGAAAATATATTTAAATTTTTGGGCCCAAGACCCTTGGCTTCTTCAATTTTTCATGCCCAAGATCCATAATTTTCTTCTTGTTGCGGGTTCAAAACCCACAAAAATCTTTCGTTTTATCACTCGTGGGCACCCACCATAATTCTCCACTCTTCTCCCATCTTACCTCTTCTATACTTAGTTTATTACCCACATTTTCCATACTTATTTTATTCTGTTTCTCATCGGGTTGGAGGACTCACTTAATTTCCCTCTATGAGCCCCCCATTCCACCAACCAACCATACCATGCTCCTTCTCCCTCCTCCTTATACCTCTCTTTCCATACCTCACTTTCATACTTAGAATATTCACTTCACTTCTTTGACTCAGATTCCCTATCCCCTCACATCCCTCACCCCCATGAACCCAACTCATCCTTATCACTCCATCCTCCTCTTCTCTCTTATCCCCTTACCCCTTACCTCCCTGTTGAGCTCCAAATATGCCATATTTTATACCATGTAAAACTGTCATTCGTAAACCATATTGTCGCACTTTTGATACATTTCATAATTGTTATCATGTTATATGCTAACAAATCTTTCACTTCACCTATGTGGTTAATATTATGTTTTACTCATGATTTTAGTGATTAAAGATGTTTTTAACATGATTTTATCGATGATGGTTTAATCATATGTTTCTATGTCCAAGCAACATGTTCCTGCACATTCCCATACCACGTCCGGTACTAGCACAATCATCTAGTACCAACATATTCTACAGTTATATGGTACCAACACAACCATACGATACCAACATACTCTACAGGCATCCGGTACCAAATTATAAGTTGACATATTGGCACGGTACTAGAGGAAAATCACGAACATGGGTTTTCTCCAGAGCAATGTCAACATGAAGACACATGTGTCAAAATTCACCTAGATCATACATGTGGACCTCCATCTTAGGGGGAACGATTTAGCCAAAATTAACATAATTGTCAAACTGGCAACTTGTTCCTCGAATTCTGTGCATATGGTATCGAATCTGAAAATTCTAAGATATGGGTTTTATCCAGAATATGAACCATTGATTAAGAGGAGGGAACTTTTTCAAAATTCAAATTGGTTTGGAAGATATGGGTGCATCTCTAACTTGAATCTGCCCAAATTGATGAAAAACCAAGATTTTTGTGATTTTGCTCTAAAATTTGTAAAATTGATTTTAACCAAAATATGAGTTTGAGGGATTCGGTTCTATCCTTTCCCCTTGGATTTCATGTATAAATAAGAACCTCATAGGGCCGAGGAAGAGAGCCATCATTATTATTTATAAAATTTGTATTTGGGAGAAATTCATCATATTAGAGACATGAAATTGATGAGCAAAATGTTGTAGTAAGAGTTTTTGATTTCTAAATCAATGAAAGATGTTCACTACTGAATTTTGGTACATTATTACAATTTGTTCTGATTCTCTTCAAGCAGAATTAACCAGCATGGTAAGGGCCCCTCATCTTGGTAACATCATGTTTCTTCTCTTTTGTTTTTATTTATAAATTATATTTTAATGTATTTGATTTTTGTTTAATTTAGATTTAGTTTGCAATGATTTAAATTTCTATTTCAAATGTGTTAATTAATAATCTGATTTACATCTGTTTCCCTTTGATTGGAGTAGACCATGGTATTTCCCCAATGCTCATTCTTACCATTTTTCTTCACTATGTATACATTACCATACAAATCACAGTTCACTCATCAACAATTCACCCTTGTCCAACATTATAGTTGATTATATTAAATTCCCACAAATCACAGAAGTTTGCTTACATCATTTCATTCTCTATTCTCTATGTAGATCCATGTTCTCAATTTGATTATTTAGTACATAGAGAATAAACCATTCCATAACTCCATGTTTTCTTATTCCCGCACATATTATTTTCTTCTCAAAAGATTGATTGATCTTGGAAAATAATTTTATTCACACATACAATCTTTTAAAGAACATAAGTAAGTAAGTTACTCTTCTAAGAATTTATTATTTTTGATCCCATCATTGCTCTTGTGTATCAGGTGTACTCATTTGAAGGGTAATTTTTGAGTTTGAAGTTTTAATTGCATGAGTTGTTTTAGATTGTTTTGGTTGCCTTTGCATTGTTTTTAACATTTTATCATTTTTTTTGCTTTCTTTGGTATGCATGATTTGGTCATCCTTGGGGTAGGTGTTTTCTGTTTCTCGCACCCATATTTCAACTCTATTTTGGTTTCCTGCACTCGGATTTCAACTATGTTTTGGTTTCTGCACTCAGATTTCAACTCGGTTTTGTTCCTGCACCTAGATTTCAACTTTGTTATATTCCTGCACTGCACTCCATTCCTGCACTTGTTTAGATTTTCAGTATTCCATGTTTCCTACACTTGGTTTTATTTCCTGTACCTTGGCTTCCTGCACTTTAATTTTATTTGATTTAGTTAATCACCAAAGGGAAGATTCAAGGCCTAACTCATGAGATATGGGCTTCCCGTAATGGGTTTCAACCTAAGGTGTTAGTTTATTTCTTGTCAATTGAATTCATTGCCTGTTTCATTTATTGCATTAAAGTGTGGTTTGTTGGCATTAGGTTAGACTAGGATCCAATCATACATTTCTTGTGTTTTCACCTCTAAGTCTACGACTCCCTAATTGACAATTTAATGTTGGGAATTAATAGTGCATATATTTAGCCCCATAGATTTGGCACAAGAGACAAAAGGAATCTCAACATATCAACATTCATTAGCTCTCTCCTAGATATTAGTCTTGCTCAGATTAATCTTCAGTTTCAACCAACATGTATTCTGTTCCATCCTCCATTTCATCAGCCTGCAGTGCATATCAAAGTGAAGGTAAACTTGAGGTAAAACTAGTTTAAGACTCTTTGATTCATTAAATTTTTTAAGGGAATTTGATGATTAACCACTCCATACATTTTATCTTTCGTAAACCATTATCATTCACTCTCCATCTACAATTCATAAATAAAATACATTATACTCTGATAAGTCCATAAGAATGAAAAGAAAAGCATTGTGGTACATAAATACAATGCAACATCTACAATATCTTCTCCATATGTATATACCATAAAATATCCACATTAAAATGATGAAGCCATTGTTGCCTAAAAACTACAAATAGACATTGGTCTTAAAGAAAAGAAACAAAGTATATAAACACCTAAGTCCATATTCATATTGTCATTACTACTTCATACCATCCACAATCCCTTCATAGCCCATTCACAATCCCTTCATTGCTCTATTGTAAAAGAAATCAGGTTAGAAATCTGTGACAATATCAAATGAAAAATGGATGTTGCTCCACAAGATCCAACACCTGCACAAAGAAATAAAGTCACATAAATCAATGATTAAATAGAGTATATAACAATTTTTTTTGCGTGAGGATATGCAAACCAACAGGCGTGGGGGAGTGTTGAGCTCCAAATATGCCATATTTTCTACCATGTAAAACTGTCATTTGTAAACCATATTCCCGCACTTTTGATACATTTCATAACTGTTATCATGTTATATGACAAGAAATTGTTCACTTCACCTATGTGTTTAATTATTATTTTTTACATATGATTTTAGTGATTAAAGATGTTTTTAACATGATTTTATCGATGATGGTTTAATCGTATGTTTCTATGTCTAAGCAACATGTTCCTACATATTCCCATACCACATTCGGTACCAACATGATCATCTGGTACCAACATAATCTACTTTCATCTGGTACCAACACCAGCATCCTATACCAACATATTCTATAGTTATCTGGCACCGACACAATCATTTGGTACCAACACACTCTACAGGCATCCAAAACCAAATTATAAATTGACATATTGGCACGCTTATAGAGGAAAATCACGAACATGGGTTTTATCAATAGTGATGTCAAACTGCGAAAGCGTGCATTTGAATTCACCCTTCTCGTGCATGTGGACCTCTATTCAGAGGGAACAATTTAGCCAAAATTAGCATAATTTTCAAACTGCCAACTTGTTCCTTGATTTCTAAGATATGGGTTTTGTCCAGAAGATGGAAAATTGAGTAAAACATGGGCAAATTTTCAAAATTCGAATTGGTTTGGAAGGTATGGGTGGATCTCTAACTCGAATCTAGCCAAATTGATGAAAAACCCATATTTTAGTGATTTTTCTCTAAAATTTGTAAAATTGGTTTTAACCAAAATCCGAGTTTGGGCGATTTAGGTCTATCCTTTTCCCTTGGATTTCATGTATAAATAAGATCCTTGCAGGGCTAAGGAAGAGAGCCATCATTATTATTTATAAAATTTCTATTTGGAAGAACTTCATCATATTAGAGACATGAAATTGATGAGCAAAATGTTGTAATCAGAGTTTTTGATTTCTATATCAATGAAAAATGTTCACTGCTAAATTTTGGTACATTATTACAATTTGATCTGATTCTCTTCAAGAATGATTAACCAACATGGGAAGGGCCCCTCATCTTGGTAACATCTTGCTTCTTCTCTCTTGTTTTTGTTTTTTTTTAATTATATTTTAATGTATTTTATTTTTGTTTAATTCATATTTAGTTTGCAATGCTTTAAATTTCTGTTTCAAGTCTGTTAATTAATAATCTGATTTAGATATGATACCCTTTGATTGGAGTACACCATGATATTTCCCCAATGCTTATTCTTACCATTTTTCTTCACTATGTATACATTACCATACAAATCCCTGTTCACTCATCAACAATTCACCCTTGTCCAACATTATACTCGATTATATTAAATTCACACAAATCGCAGAATTTTGCCTACGTCATTTCATTCTCTATTCTTTGTGTAGATCCATGTTCTCAATTTGATTATTTAGTACATAGAGAATAAACCATTCCATAACTCCCTATTTTCTTATTCCTGCACATATTATTTTCTGCTCAAAAGATTGATTGATCTTGGAAGATATTGTTATTCACACATACAATCTTTTAAAGAACAAAAGCAAGTAAGTTACTCTTCTAAGAATTTGTTGTGTTTGATCCCATCATTTCTCCTATGTATCAGGTGTACTCATTTGAAGGGTAATTTCTGAGTTTGAAGTTTTAATCGCATGAGTTGTTTTAGATTTTTTTGGTTGCCTTTGCATTGTTTTTAACATTTTATCATTTTTGTTTCTTTATTTGCTATGTGTGCTCTGATCTTGGCCTTAGGGTAGGTGTTTTCTATTTATTGCACCCATATTTCAACTCTATTTTGGTTTCTTGCACTCATAGTTCAACTTTGTTTTGGTTTCCTGCACTCAGATTTCAAGTATGTTTTTTTCCTGCACCCAGATTTCAATTCTATTATATTCTTGCACTACACTTCATTCCTACACTTGTTTACATTTTTATTATTCCATGTGTCCTTCACTCTGTTTTATTTCTTGTACCTTGGCTTCCTGCAATTTAATTTTATTTGATTTAGTTAATCACCAAAGGGAATATTAAAGGCCTAACTCATGAGATATGACCTTCCCGTAATGGGTTTCAACCTAAGGTGTCATTTTGTTTCCTGTCAATTGAATTCATTGCTTGTTTCATTTATTGTATTAAAGTGTGGTTTGTCGGCATTAGGTTAAACTAGGCTTCAATCCTACATTTCCTGTGATTTCACCTCTAAGTCTACAACTCTTTGGTTGACAATTTATTGTTGGGAATTGATAGTGCATATATTTAGCCCCACATTTTTGTTGTTGTTGTCGACGAGGTGCTAAAGGGATTAGAAGTCTAGGTAGGTATTTTTCATTTTAAATTACACAACATAGGGGGAGGAGAAAGTACGGTAATATGTGAGGAAAGATCCCACACTTCCACTTTGGTGGGGTTGCTCTGAAGCCTCGTTGTTCCCTTTCATGCTGGTGTGTTTTTATTTTAACACAAGTGCATTTTTCCATCTTTTATGCAAGATTATGTTTTTTATTTATGAAAACTTAGTTTTATTTATGATGACCTAACTTGTGCGAACAAATAACCTGGTGAAAGCAGGGTCCCAGTAATGTGAGGAGTTCAAATTTTTGTGTGTTTTATTTTTGCAAATAGTTTTAATTTATTAGTTTTAAAATTCATATATTTAATGATATATCATTTTTGGGGTGTTGTAAGAACCCCCGAGTACTAATATGTGTTGAGAGACATGGATCATCAACTAGCTAGAGTAATTTACGAATGATCAAGATATTGAAGAATGTTCCTCCAAGAACTTTCTCACATTCTCGTAGTATTTGGGATATCCTCCCCTCAAAAAGAGCATATCTTGGTAGCTATCAATAATTTATTTGTCTCTCCACAAGAAGATTTAGAAGTCTCTTCTGATTCTTCTTGCTAATTTGTTGAGGAGACTAAAGAATAATGGAGAGAATTCGATGGAGAGAAACCATTGGAACCTAAGATTGAGGAGTTCTTAGCATGCCTCTCAACAGTTCTTGTATGTACTCCAAATACCAATCATCTTGAAGAAGATAATCTGCATGTCTTGGAAAAGGAGGACATGCAGTGTGACCTAAACAAAGAAGGGAACCAAGAATATCATGATTCTATTGAAAGATGGTTCCAATCAGTTATCATGTCACACCACTCTTTCATTTTTCATTATTGTTTGATCTCATCATCAAAGAAATTGGTCCTTCATACTCTAGTATGCATTGAAATTCATCTTTCAAACCCGAGTATGAACGTATTTTTTCACCTGTTACGCACATGGTTACATTGGAAGTATTCTTACACGTGAAAGATGGCTTCATGTTCTTAGATAGGATGGGGTAATAAATAAAAGATGCATGTTAGTTAACCTAGTTCTAGATAAATGCAACATATTTTCATGTTTCTTTTCAAATAAAAGAATTGAGCTGAAGATAATATTGATGATCTAATATCAGAAACCAAAACATAGAAGGAATCTCAGTAGATCATCATTAATCAACTCTCTCCTAGATCTCACTCTTTCTTGGATTAATCTTTAGTTTCATCCATCATGTACTCTGGTCCATCCTCCACTTCATCATCCTAGAGCGCACATAAAAGTGAAGGTAAACTTGAGGGAAAACTAGTTTAAGACTCTTTGATTCATTAAAATTTTTAAGGGAACTTGATGATTAACCCCTCCATATATTTTATCTTTCATAAGACATTATCATTCACTCTCCATATACAATTCATAATAAAATACATGATACTCTGATAAGGCCATAAGAATGAAAAGAAAACCATTGTGGTACATAAATATAATGCAACATATATAGTGTCTTCTCCTTATATATATACCATAAAATATTCACATTAAAAATATGAAGCCATTGTTGCCTAGAAACCACAAATAAACATTGGTCTTTAAGAAAAGAAGCAGAGTATCTAAACACCTAAGTCCATATTCATATTGTCATTACTACTTCATACCATCCACAATCCCTTCATAGCCCTTCCACAATCCTTTCATTGCTCTATTGTAAAAGAAATCAAGTTAAAAATATGTGATCATATAAAATGAAAAAGGGGTGTTCATCCACAAGAACCAACACCTACACAAATAAATAAAGTCATGGAAACCAATGATTAAATAGAGTATATAAGAATTTTGATTTCAAGAGTACATGCAAACCAACAGGCATGGGGGAGTGTTGAGCTCCAAATATGCCATATTTTCTACCATGTAAAATCTTCATTTGTAAACCATATTCCCCCACTTTTGATACATTTCATAATTGTTATCATGTTGTATGCCAATAAATCGTTCACTTCACCTATGTGATTAATTATTATGTTTTAGTTATTATTTTAGTGATTAAAGATGTTTTTAACATGATTTTATCGATGATGGTTTAATCATATGTTTTTATATCCAAGCAACATGTTCCTACACATTCCCATACCACATCTGGCACCAGCACAACCATCCAGTACCAACATATTCTACAGTCATCTGGTACCAACACAACCATCTAGTATCAACACATTCTACAGTCATCTGACACCAACACAATCATCTGGTACTAACACACTCTACAGGCATCCAATACCAAATTATAAGTTGACATATTAGCACGCTTCGAGAGAAAAATCAACAACTTGGGTTTTCTTGATAGTGACATCATTATGCAGATAGATGTGTCAGAATTCACTCAACTCACATGTGTGGACTTACAAATCAAGGGGAACGATTCAACCAAAAATAACATAATTTTCAAACTTCCAAATTGTTCCTCGATTTTCGTGCATATGGTATCGAATCTGAAAATTCTAAGATATGGGTTTTGTCTAGAAGCTGAAAAATTGAGTATATTGCATGAAAGTTTTCAAAATTTGAATTGGTTTGGAAGATATGGGTGGATCTCTAACTTGAATTTGCCCAAATTGATGAAAAACCTAGATTTCTGAGATTTGCTCTAAAATTTGTAAAATTGGTTTTAATCAAAATCTGAGTTTGGGGGATTCGGTTCTATCCTTTCACCTTGGATTTCATGTATAAATAAGAGCCTCATAGGTCTTATGAATAGAGCAATCATTATTGTTTATAAAATTTGTATTTGGGAGAAATTCATCATATTAGAGACATGAAATTGATGAGCAAAATGTTGTAATTAGAGTTTTTGATTTCTAAATCAATGAAAGATGTTCACTACTGAATTTTGGTACATTATTAAAATTTTCTCTAATTATGTTCAAGCAATATTAACCAACATCGGAAGGGCCCCTCATCTTGGTAACATCTTGCTTCTTCTCTTTTGTCTTTTTTAATAAATTAGATTTTAATGTATTTGATTTTTGTTTAATTTAGATTTAGTTTGGAATGCTAAAATATTATGTTTCAAGTGTATTAATTAATAATTTGATTTAGATCTGTTGCCCTTTGATTCGAGTACACCATGGTATTTTTCCAATGCTCATTCTTACCATTTGTCTTCACTATATATACATTACCATACAAATCACAATTCACTCATCAAGAATTTACCCTTGTCCAACATTATACTCGACTATATTAAATTCACACAAATCGTAGAAATTTGCTTACATCATTTGATTCTCTATTCTCTTTGTATATCCATGTTCTTAATTTGATTATTTAGTAAATGGAGAATAAACCATTCCATAACTCCATGTTTTCTTATTCCCGAAAATATTATTTTCTACTCAAAAGATTGATTGATCTTGGAAGATAATGTTATTCACACATACAATCTTTTAAAGAACAGAAGTAAGTAAGTTACTCTTCTAATAATTTGTTGTCTTTGATCCCATCATTGCTTATGTGTATCAGGTGTACTCATTTGAAGGGTAACTTTTGAGTTTGAAGTTTTAATTGCATGAGTTGTTGTAGATTGTTTAGGTTTCCTTTGCATTGCTTTTAAGGTTTTATCGTTTTTGTTTCTTTCTTTAATATGCGTGATTTGGTCGGACTTAGGGTAGGTGTTTTTTTATTTCTTGCACCCATATTTCAACTCTATT
Organism: Picea engelmannii; assembly: GCA_009831015.1. Lineage (NCBI taxonomy): Eukaryota > Viridiplantae > Streptophyta > Pinopsida > Pinales > Pinaceae > Picea > Picea engelmannii. The sequence continues at coordinate 251,986 of ML801300.1, read as the reverse complement.
TTGGTTTCCTACACTCAGATTTCAACTCTGTTTTTGTTTCCTACACTCAGATTTCAACTTTGTTTTGTTCTTGCACCCATATTTCAACTATGTTATATTCCTACACTACACTTCATTCCTGCACTTGTTTACATTTTCAATATTCCATGTTTCCCGCACTTGGTTTTGTTTCTTGTACCTTGGTTTTAATCAAGGGCCCACATTTTTCCAAGACACTTAATCAATGATCCCTGAGTCACGAACTTTTGAAGACCATAACTTGAGCTCTGGGTGTTTGAATCACGCAAACTTTATACCATTGGTAATTTATTTCAACAAAGAATATGTTGGTACATGTTAGAAGGGTAGAAAGTAGCCATATCTTTCCTAGAAATGGAAATATCAGTCAACTTCATTTTTAATGTATCTGCTTGACAACTCAACATCACGAGCTCATATCTTGATATCTGGGAGTTGGATTTGGGAAAAATTTATATTTTTGGAAAGATAAGACAATGAAGATAGCATATGAAGTGATTTACATGGCTAAAAGGTTGATTATAACTTCTAAAAATTTAAAACACAGTTCCCCTCTTTAAAATGGAAATTAATTAAATTTTGAAAATAAAAGTTTAATTAAAAACTTTTATTAAAAAAGGAAAGGGATTCATTTTAATGATACGAATGACAATGATGTGAACTCATTAAAAAAAACTCAATGAGGCATTAATTAAAGAAAATACTTCAAGAAGAAAAGTGTATGGGAAATTCAAGAAAGGAAAAACCCTAACTACTCAAGTAGTTAGAAGATCTAATTTTTAAAGAGAAGAAGGGTTTCATCAAGAGTTCCATAATCTAAATTATCAAAGGGGCAGAATATCATAGGAATAAGAAGGTACAACCGTGAATATACAACCAAACTTCTAACCAACAAAGAAAGATATACATCTTCTCCATCGTTTCTCTTCTTCTACACCATTTCTCATAGCTTTAGGCTTGAATATTTTAATTTGGCACAAGGATGAGTTTTGAGTGTTCTTCTTGTATTATTCGAAATAATATTTCTTATATGATCATGGAGTATTTATAGCCATATACATGAATGCCAAAGATTTTGTAATGAAGAAAATTTTTCATGAATAAAAATCCACAAAGAATTATTTCGGGGTTGATTTCAATTGTATCTTGTAACTTTGAGTCATAAGTATGAGATACTTGAAATTGACCTATAAAATTCTCTTTTGATTTTAATAGTAATACTATTTTAAAATTCTTTGAGATGATCAAAATATTCTCTTCTATTTCTCGTGAAGAAGATATGGATGCATTTGTATGTGATTAAGAAGATTGTGTATATGATGCTAATCACAAAGAAATTATGATGTTGAAGCCCTCCTTCAATATTTTCTATTGTTAGAAGACTTCTTGATGCACATAAAGATCAGATCCGGTTATTGAAGAACCATTTTATTGGATAAATTTGAGCAATAAAGATATAGGGTTGTATGCCTAAGCATTCTCCTAATCCAATATATTAAAGATATATATTTTATCGAAAGATGAGTACCACCTCTTGATGCAGGAGCATCCACACCTCGTCATGCGAGTCTGCATGTGGAGAAAAGAAAAAGACCGCAGGGTGACGCCAGCATCACGATTTTGACCATTTTGATGAGCGCCTCCGTTTACATAAAAGCCTCCATATTTAGGCATACTTGTATACTGAAATAGACCGCGAGTAGATAAGCTCTCGTCCTTGTACAGCAGAGGCACTTATTAGATTTAATGCAGAGAGGTTAGATTTAGTGCAGGTAGATAAGACCATTAAGTCTTGATTTGACAATTTAGCTTTTGAGAGGGAAAACCGGATATAGACACCCTCCCTTGTATTATTGTAGCATCAGTATCAGCGTTAGTAATTGAAGGAGAAGAGCAGGAGAGCAGAACAGAGAGCTTGAGCAAGGCACCCATTTACAGATATTGAATTAATAAGAGAGATTTGATTCAGTTTCATGGCGGTGGTTATTCTCTGTATATTGTTAACCTTGTGCTGTTGTATGCTTGCTTCCTGTTATGCTTTCATTATATATGCTGCGTATGTGATCTCATGGAAGATTAGAAACCTGGGAGAAAGGAGGGAGTAAGTTTCACTTATCCTACTAAGTTGAACCAGGAGATTCCTGCATAGAGTGCAGATGGATTCTTCTGCATAGAGTGCGTAGAGGTGGTTCAATAGGAAAGTTCTTACTCTCATCAATCAAGAGTGGTTGAGTCGAATTCCATCCCATGGACGTGATTATCCCTTGCGTGTCGTTGGGATTATGTCTTTGTATCTTTGTTTCTGGGTATATCCTTCTTTCATATGCTGTGTACGTTATTATGTGGAAGAACTAGAAGCCGAGTGTCTGAATGAATGAGTTTCAATTGTTTCTCTGTTTAGGCCAGGATATTTCTGCATAGAGTGCAGTCAAGTTCCTCCGCATAGCGTGCGTCGAGGAGGCTAAGCAGTTGAAATTTCATTCTACTTAGCTCAGAGTTGAGTTGAGTTATTCGAGACGTGCAGGTGAGGGCAGGTCGGGATTGAGTCTCAGTAGAAAGTCTGAGAAGAGGAAGGCTGAATCTGGTGGAGTGTGGACGCACAGGACCGGAAGACTTCAACACTTTGAAGGTGATTAAAGACCAAGCACGGGAAGCGTGTTCGAGAAAACATTGAAGGGATAGCAACTTGTTCTCAGTTGCACGGGACCAAGGTGGTGAAGTAGAGAACCTCTTCGAGAGGAAGAGAATCGGCGACTTGAATCGTCGAAGAGAATCACTAAGACCACTATCCGACTTGTAGGTCAATGTATCGGGAGTTCGCGACGGAAGGCTCCTGCTCCTCGTAGGGTGAAGTCACGAGGATGCGAAACGAGACGTCCCGAAATGTTTTGCATGGTGTACGTCGGGATTTGATGATGTGACAGGTGACCTCGGAAATTCTGACTTCGGGGAACTGGAGGCCTCAAGTCTATTCTCAAATGTAACGAGAGCGCAAGGCCGTGAGATTCCGAGTCATCGGCACCTCGGTACTTCGGGTCTCGGAGGTTGAGAACTCGAAGATATAGAGACACTAGTCGCGAGCCACGATAGCGCAAGGTCCGACATACCAAGAGAAAGTCAACATTGACCAGAAGCATCGGGTCTCAGAATCGGGAAGTCCGGCTCTCCGTTGTGAAGCTTGCGAAGTCTCGAAGTCCGATCTCCTGAATTTATCAAGGGAGAATCGCGCGGTAGTGTTCCTGTGGGTAAGGAATCCCTGAGGAGATTTCGAAGGGCTTTAAACCCTTCGGCTATAGATAGTGAAGGTCCTGGTGGAGCAACCGTGCTGCCGAGGGTGGGGTTGCGACACCTCTCTAAAAACACAGGGGGATTCATATCCTCGTGAGGTTGTCATTTTGGTCCTAACAGATTCAAATGTCAACACCTTCATGGTCCATATTTAATGTGAAAGTGAAAGTGGACATAAAGCCATACCAAGGTGATATTGATGCATTAAAATTGAATCATTGGTTGCAACAACTATAAGTTTATTTTAGCGTTCACAATATAGATGAAGGGTGAAAGATTTCATTTGTTAGATTGAAGTTAGAGGGCCATGAATTAACCTAGTGGGAAATCCACATAGAAAAACTTAGGTTGGAGGGTGATCCACCAGTAACTAGGTGGGATGACTTTAAAACCTTCATCAAGTCCCAATTCTACCCTATTGGGTATGTAGAGGACCAATGGATCTATTGTCACTACTTCAGCTAGAGGCAAGGGAAGAGTGTACATGAGTACACCACTGAGTTCAAAAATATGTACATCATGTTGGGTATATCTCCCAATAACCCAGATGTACTCCTCAAGTATATGGGGGGTTTACAAAATCATCTACAAAACTAGGTGATGCTCTTCAAGCCAAGGATAGTAGATGAGGCATGTGTATAGGCATATTACCTAGAAAAACTAAGCCAAAAGAAGGGGCAAGTAAGTGGGTCTAAGAAGGAATAGAACCAAAGAGATTCCAAGGAGGGGAAGAAGAAGTGGAAAGGGGAAAACAATAAGAAGAAAACAATTGTTACACATCAGTGCAAACATCCCAACAACCATTTAAATCATTGCAACATTAATGGCCACACCGAGGAAAAATGATGGAAATTACATCTAGAGCTGAACCCAAAGATTTGAAATAAGGACAAAAAGAAAAAGAACCTTCTAGCCACAGATTCAAGTAATCAGGTTGAAAATAGCTCAGATGTGGATGAAAAGATTATCTTCACATCTATGTAGAAGGAGGTGAATATAAGTATACTTCATCACCAAGAAGAGAAGGATATGACCAAGCTCTTCCACATCAAGGTCTAGGTCAAGAATACCAAGATAGATGTTCTGTTCAACTTTGGTTCACAAGTTAATCTCATAGTTGCGGATCTAGTCAAAAATATTGGATTGGAGGTTCATGATCATCCTAGCCCCTATCCATTTGGTTGGTTAAACAAGGATGCAAAGACAAAGGTAACAAAATAGTGTAATATTGAATTTGTTGTAAGTGTTGATTTTATTGATGAAGTGGAATTGTATGTAGTACCCCTTGATGTATGTGGAATAGTGTTTGGAAGCCCCTACATGTATATGAAGGATGGAATATTCATGCAGAGATCCAACTAGTACCGATTGATCAAGGATGGGAATTCCTACATCATTAACGCACATAAAGGCAAGTAAAAGATCTCACTGGTAAGTGCCAACCAAAACAAAAAGTTGATTAGTTATAGTAAGAAATATGTTTTTCTTTTCTTAAGATAAAATCAGTTTGATGATGAGTCAATGAGAGTGGAGGAATCCATGGAGGGGTGTACTAAATATAAGAAACATCATTTGGAGGCATTTCTACATGAATACATAAGAGTTTTCAAGGAGTATAAAGGGCTACCACCCAAAAGGGATGTGGGGCATGAAATACAGTTATTGTCAAACTTTGCATTGTCAAATATTAGGTTGTATAGATAGTTTGTTCTAGAATCGAGTGAAGTGAAGAAGTGGTTGCAACAATCATTGGAGTAGGGTGTGATTCAACCAAGTACCTCACCTTGTAGGTGACCCATCATAATTGTACCCAAGAAGGATGGGACTTGGAGAATGTGAATCAATTACAGGGAATTGGAAAAGATTACAATGAAGAATTGGTACCCTCTGTCAAGGATTGATGATCTGTTGGACCAGCTACAACATGCCAAGTACTTCACTAAGTTGGATTTGAAGTTATCATATCACCAGGTGCAAGTCAAAGAAGAAGATACCTGGAATACTAACTTCAAGATAAGGCAAGGTTTGTATGATTAGTTAGTTATTCCATTCGGTTTATGCAAAGAACCAACTACATTTATGAGACTTATGAATTATGTTTTACTCCCTTATCTAGATTCATGTGTTATTATTTATTTGGGTGATATAATATTTTATAGTGCTACCTAGGAGGAGCACATCTCACATATTATGTAGGTGTTAGAGACTTTGAAAAATCACCAGTTGTTGGCCTATCTCAAGAAATGTGAGTGTTCTCAGTAGTCTTTAGTGTATTTGACGTATGTTATTGGTGGAGGGGAGATCAAGATACATCCTGAAAAGATGGAGTCCATCATGAAATGGTCATTTCCTATAAATGTCACTGAAGTTAGGATTTTTTTAGGGCATCACAATAGTTGTGGAAGTTCATAGCTCCATTTTCAATGGTACATGCACCACCCCACACCATAACAATGAGTGTGAGTGGTAAGATTTTCTAGTGGGGGAAGAATCAACAGAAGGATTTTGATGAGATGAAAACAAATATCATCCAAGCACCAATGCTCATGCTATGAAACTTGCAGAATCCCTTCAAAATGGAGAAAAACATAAGTGGGTATGCCATCGGAGCTGTTTTGATGCAAGGAGGAAGGCCTATATGCTATCATTCTAAAGTATTTCATGGGGAAAATCTCAACTACCCTACCTACGACAAGGACCTTTATGCCTTGGTATAAGAAGTCAAAAATTGGAATCATTATCTGATGGGAAAGGTGATCATCGTCCACACAGATCACCAGCCACCACAGTATTTGCAAACCCAGAGTAAGATACAACAAACTAGGAATTACAAGTGGATGGGGTTTTTACATCAATTTGATCTATTTATCAATTATAAGAAGGGGATACAAAATAAGTTGGCACACATTCTTTCATGGCCACCCACATCCAAGATTACAACTTTGGGAACTTTGATGCACATGGAGAATTTTACCCATGATGCATAGAAAGAGGCATTCACAGAAGATGAGGACTTCAAGAAGGTGCTTCAACAACTACAAGGGAAAATTCATATAGAATAAGTTGATGGCAAGGATGACTATCATTTCCATAATGGTTTGCTCTACAAGCTCGAAAATCTCTATGGCCCTAAAGGTAAACGATTGCATCTTATCATAGAGACTCACACCTCCAAGGTTGCATGACATTTCAATGTTGGGAAGACATTTGTCAATTTACAAAGGTATGCATGTTGGCCCATAATGCAAGAAGATGTAGCACAATATATTAGAGGATGTATACTTTGTTTTACCAACAATCCCAACAACAGGAAGCAAGGCATATACCATCCCTTACCTCTACCCACTCAACCTTGGGAAATCATTTCCATGGATTTTGTGGGAGGGTTACCAACAAACCAGAAGGGACATGACTATTTATTTTTGGTAGCTAATAGGTTCAATGAGATGTGCATTCTCATGCCTTGTAAAAATAACATCAGCGGACAATAACCAACAAACAAGTTCTTTGAATAGGTCTGGGTGTAATTTGGGATACTAAGGAGCATAATCTCAAACAAATATACCATATTTCTTAGAATATTTTGGACTACATTGTGGGAGAATATGGACACTAAGTTGAAGAGGTCTACAATGTTCCATCCATAGATATATGGGTAGACAGAAGTATTCAACATGAATTTGATGCAACTTTTGAGGGGTTGCAATAAGAAGCATCCAAAGACCTAGGATGAAAATATGATCTATATACAACACTCTTATAGTAGAGAAGTTCACACTTCTATTGGTAAGTCACCTTTTGAATATTTCTTTTTATGTTTTCCACCTTCACCCTTAGACATTGTATATGGATAGCAAGAATGAGTGAGGGAGGAACTCACAAGAAATGCATTATACATAGAAAAAATTGTCGAGAAGATTAGGCAGATCCATTTACAAGCACATGCGACACTAAAAAAGTCATCGGAAAAGTACAAGGCTAGACATGACTAGCACAGAACAGAGAAAACATTTAGATTGGGAGACAAAGTATGTTTACAGATGAATAAGGAAAGGCTACAAGTTTCTAGTAAGAAGATCAAGGATCTATGATATGGTCCTTTTGAGGTATTGGAAAAAATGGGAGATAACTCCTACAAACTCATTCTACCCCAATACATGTGCATTTACTCAGTAGTAAATGCAGAGAATCTCAAACTCTGTGAGCCCTCCATGTTGGACCAAGAGGAGGAGCAGGTCCTTTATTTCATAGAGGATTTAGCACCAGATGCCCAGGTAAAGTTGGTAGAGGAAACAATTTTTTAAAAGAAGTCCAGAACTACAAGACATGGTGATGCAGGAGGATTGCTCCACCTCAACAACGTGCCAGCATTCCAGCACATCAGTGTGCATTCAAAGAGGGGAGAGGTGCCAACCCTCTCATTTTTCTCCAAATTTGAAATTTAAAATTGTATCTTAATGCAATTAAATGTTGTAAGGCTTGAGCAGAGCTGAGTTATTGCCTTTGTACATGTAGGAAATAAGGTTTCCTTTAATGGCTGATAGGTTGATGAGATCTAGATACAATCTGGACTAGATGGACATTGAATGTAAGTCAATGTAATTAATGAGAGTTAGGTAGCTTGGAGGGAGAGCTCAAGGAGCCCCTCTTTTATGAAATGATCTTTGTATCAGATTTAATTAGAGAGTCTCAGAGGAGAAGAGGCTCAGAAGCAAAACTCAAGGTTGGGAGTTAGAAATCCTCAGAGGCGAAAATAGGAGGTAGAATATCTCTTTGAGAGACTTGAGAGAGTTGATACTCTGTTGTAGTCCAGCCTACACATATTGTAATTAGATTTTCATATTAATGAAAAGACAACAATTTTTCCTACACATGGTTGTTTATGTGTTTATGTGTTTCATGAATATATGTTGTAGATGTATGATAGGTTTCATCTGCAGTAGGAAGACAGAATTATCTATCTCTCATTGAGTTCGTAATATCGTTTTGGATTCTTTAGGCTATGCAAGGAGTGCACCATATAAAATTGGAGTTTATGTAGCCAACGTAAGGAGTGTGCATCTGAACTCTGTAGAGTTAGAAAAGAACATGCCAGGAGGGTGCACCATAGCGATGTAAACTCAAGGGAAACTTCAAGGTTGTTGAATACCTTGGAGGGTAAAATGTGCAGAGGAAGAACAAAGAGACAGAGTCATTGAGAACTCTATAGAGCTATGTCAGGTGGGCATTGAGTAGGTGCAAGTGTGCATAGAAGAAATTTGTTTCGAGTTCAGAGAGAGACAAGAAGAGTGTCAAAAAGAAGACACTCGCAGAGTTGTTGAATACTTTGTAGAGCTCTGCCAGGTGGGCATCGAGCAGGTGCAAGTGTGCACAAGGATAAATCTTCATCGAGTTAAAAGAGAAGAGTATCATAAGAAGATACACACAGAGTTGTTGAATACTCTGTAGAAAACGCTCAGCAAGGTGTGCTTTGAGCGAGAGGTTTCCAGGAGGGCACAAGAACCCTTTGAAGGGAGAAGATGGGCCGAGACCATTAAGAGACCAATTAAATCCAAAATATCAGAAGAGATAGCATTAACAGAAATATAGATGAGACCCAAGAAGTCAAGCTTGTAGAAGGAGCAAAGGATGAAGCCTTTGAACACTTATAAACTCTTCCAAGTCGGAAGAAATCAAAAGCTTGAGAGGAGGAGTGAAAAAAATCATCAGATCAACTATTGGAAGCAATCAGGACCATCGAATCAGGGTCCAAGATGAAGGATGAGCGTGCAAGGGAGGAATATAGATCCCAACTGTCAGATCTGAGCACGAGACCTTATGGCCATCAGATCCAAGAGATTTGCATGAAGTATAACCGTTGAAGTCCTTTCGACTTTGTACATTCGGGAATGTTGGAACATAGAAGAGCGTGAGTGAGTGAAGTTCTGAAGTCCCAAAGCTAGTCGGGACCATCCATCCTCTAGAGAGACAAGTGGAAACAGATTGAAGAGTTCGTGAGACAAAGCTTTGGAAGATCTACGTGGAGCAGAGTGTGAAACTATCGAAGCTCCGAAGAGCGGAGTAGATCCTAGTCGTCGACTGCCAGGAGGCACATGGAGTTAGATTGTGGAGTCCGGAAGGAAGAACTCCAGAAGAAAGGGGGTGAAGAAGGTGGAAGAAATCCCGAAGAGCAGGGATTCGGAGGAGATCTGGTTCGTTCATTGAAAAGGATGCATTTCAATGGATTACGTGGTACAAAATGACAACAGTCTAGAAGATCCAGCATGTGGAGTTTGCAAAACTCCCGAACTCCCAAAGAGTGGAGTTGATCCTAGCCGTTGGCATATAGGAATTCACATGGAAAAAAATCGAGAGGTCTAGAGGCATAGAACCCCGAAGAAATCAGAAATAAGATTTGGGAGAACTCTCAAAGACTCAGGAGCCGAATCAGATCTGGGTCGTCCATTGGTGAGGACAGGTGTCACCAGATCCTGCATTGCAGAACATAAGCACTTTGGAAGAATTGGGAAGAGAAGGAGCCAGAACTCCCAAAGGCCGGAGCGTCATAGTTCATCAGAGTTGTCTATTAGCAGAGGACAAGTGTCAACAAATCTTCCATTTCAGAAGAAATCCACTTCGTTGGAAAGTGGGGTCGTGCGAGTTAAGAACTGCCAAAGGCTGAAGTGTCGGAGTTCATGATGACCGTAGTATAAGGGAGGACACGTGTCTTCAATTCAACCACTCCACAGAATGTGAACTTTGGAGATAATGCAAGGGAGAATCAACTGAAGATGAAGTAAATCAGGACCATTGAGTCACTGAGGACACATGGTGTCATATTGTGAACTTCAAATATTTTCTACTACAGAGGTTTCATTGGGTAGTGTTTTGGAATTTCCCAGAGCCCGAAGCAGTTGAGGGTCATTGATCTACGAGGGTATGCATGGAGGATGAAGTTTCACTCCATTGGATAGCCACTCTGAAGGATTTGGGGAGTGTGCACGTAGATTCGGTTGAAGCCCGAACTCTGAAGAAGGAAACTGAATTGTTGATCTCAAAGAGGAACGAGGACCATGGATCTTATTCCGTGGTTTCAAAGGATTGTGATTCTGGAAGAAGTGGTCATAGCGTGAGGAGAGAAACGTTGAATCCCAAAGCTCGAAGCGCTTGGGGAGGTTAAGCCCTAGGTCACAGCCCAAGGTCACATGAAAGGAAGGAGCTAGTGTGTGTCAGTGTGAGATTTGGAAAAGGGTGCTAAGAAGGAAGGACCATGGATAATCATTGATTGGAGAACAAAAAATCGACGGTGGGGAATCATTGCGGGGAGAGGAGGAAAAATTAGCGGACGTGCTAGTTCCTAGCCTACTATTTATGAGGGCCATTGATCTCGTCGGGACAGGGGATCAATGACCACGATTTAAAGGAGATTGGGCGAGCACTTTTCAGATTGAGGGGACGGAGATATCAGATAAAGGGAAAGTACGTTGGCATCCCTCAATTACTATGAACCATCAATCAACTAATGGTTTGGAAATGGTTAAATCGTGACCATAGAAACCTTGAGGGTGATAACAGGGCCTATGTTTGATTGAGTTTCAGACCAACAAGGTATTGAGGAGCTAATCCAGTGTGAATATTTAACGATCCTTGACCGAGAGGTCAAGCAGCCATGAGGGAGAGTAGGGCGGGGGGGGTCTGCGTTATAGTGGTATCAAAGCTTGATTTCTCTTCTAGACAGCAAGTGAAGGAGGAGATAAAGGAGATAGTTTGATACCATTAGAGTGGTATCAGAGCTTGAAATTTGCCTATAGATCATAGGCCAGGGAAGAAAAGGAGAAGATAGAGTATTGATGCTTTGTGAAGTGATTTCTTGCAAGTGTGAAGTAGTCAAGCAAACAACGAGGTGAGTTGTAAGAGAATCTGGAGATGTTCTCAGTTGCAGAGTGAACAACATAATTTCTAGGAGGGAAAACAGAGGGTGAAAATGGCTACTGAATGCCATAGGCATGGTCTAAGAGGAGACCTCTAGTAGAAAATCAAAGAAGAAAGAAAAGTTCGGAGAACTTCTGAAGAGTTGGGAGCTGAAGAAAATTTGGGTCGTTCCTTGGTGAGGACAAGTTTCACAAGATCTTGCATTTCAGAACATAAGAACTTCGAAAGAATTGGGGAGAGAAGGAGCCAGAACTCCCGAAGGCTAGAGCGTTGGATTTCATCAGAGTTGTCTGTCAACAAAGGAGAGGTGTCAACAGATCTTCCAATTCAAAAGAAAGCCACTTCGGAGGAAAGTGGGGTCACCTGAGTTAAGAACTCCTGAAGGCCAAAGTCTCGTAGTTCATCATGACTCTAGGATAAGGGAGGACGTGTGTTGTCAGATCATCCACTCCAAATACTGTGAACTTCAAAGAGAATGGAAGGGAGAATCAACTGAAGCTGAAGTAAATCAGGACCATTGAGTCACTGAGGACAAGTGGTGTCATATTGTGAACTTCAGATATTTTCTACTCTGGAGGTTTCGTTGGGTAGTGTTTCAGAATTTCCTGGAGCGCCAGAGCCTGAAGCAATTGAGGGCCATTGATCTGAGGAAGAAGCGTAGATCATTGATCTACGAGGGGACATGTGGAGTACATAGGTTCACTCCATTGGATAGCCACTCCAAAGGATTTGGGTAGTGTGCAGGTGGATTTGGTCGAAGCTCGAACTCTAAAGAAGGAAACTAAGTTGTCGATCTCAGAGAGGAACAAGGAACATGGATCTTATTCTGTGGTTTCGGAAGATTGTGGTTTCGAAAGAAGTGGTCGTAGCGTGAGGAGAGAAATGCCGAAACCTGAAGCCTGAAGCGCTTGGGGAAGTTAAGCCTTGGGTCACAGCTCAAGGTCACATGAAAGGAAGAAGCTAGCGCTTGTCAGTGTGAGATTTGGAACAGGGTGATAAGCAGGAAGGACTACAGATAGCCGTTGATCGGAGAACGAAAAATCGATGGTGAGGAATCATTGTGGGGAGAAGAGGAATAATTAGTGGACGTTCTAGTTCGTATCCCTCTATTTACTAGTTTCATTGATCTCATCGGGATAGGGGATCAATGACCACGATTTAAAGGAGATTGGGAGAGCACTTTTCAGATTGCGGGGACAAAGCTCTTAGATAAAGGGAGAGTACGTTGGCAGCCCACAATTACTATGAACTGTTGATTGACGAATGGTTTGGAAATGGTCAAATCGCGATCGTAGAAAACCTGAGGGTGATAACGGGGCCTGTGTTTGATTGAGTTTGAGACCAGCAAGGTCTCGAGGAGCTAATCCATCTCAAATATTTAACGATCCTTGATCGGGATATCAAGCAGCCCCGAGGGAGAGTAGGGGGGGCTCTGTGTCACATGGGCACCATGACCTTCGATAGATTGCGTTGAAAGGACAACTTCCAGGAAAATAAAAGTGGTACTCGAGGGAGAAGGTAGAGGAAACATTTCCTCACCTCATTCAATAAATATTTTTGGGACCAAAATCCTCCCTTAATGGAGAGGTATGATTGAGATTGGATCATTACATTATTTTTTATCTATCTCAATTCTTTAAGAGTGGAAAACATTGGAGTAATCAACTTGTGAGGTCATTTTAGTGGCAGGTCTTAGTTTGGAAAATTGGGGTTAGGAACCTTCTGGAGCCATTTTGAGGCATTAAATGATGTTTTTGGGGGTTCTAGTTCCTGGAACATATGCACATTCCCTTAAAGGTTTTTTTCACTCTAAAACCTTTCCAACGGTGCAGTTCGTCTGTCAACCAAAGCTCAAATGCAAAATTTATTCCTCCCACAATTTGACCTACCATGTTGACCACCATAGTACGAGAGGATGCCACGTCAGCCCCCGTTACTTATGCATATGGGGATAGAAATATATGTAATTTAAAGAATATTCTAGGAGGTTGAAAACCCTATCACAATTGAGGGTTGAGGAAGTCAAAAACCAACCCCTAGATGGCTATCGGGACATGTTAAATACCAGGCCACTACGAGGAGGAGTTCCATTATTTTTCATTGTATCTTGTTGCATAGCTAAGAAGAACATCTAAGGGTGGTATTATGTGAGCATAATAGAGGATGAGAGATTATGTAGTAGTCATACAGGCCACAAGTCAAAGGAAAATCCACAGAGAGTGCCTCTTTCTTTGTATTTCCATCATTTCTATACCTTGTTAAAGAGATCAGAGTAGCCTCACCTTCTAGATGGGATTTCTCCCGTATTGGGTTTCCCAAGTCATATCTTGTGTTAATTTTTGGATGGTGTGATTGTATTTTAATTTTGTCTATTTTCTTCATTTTATCTATTTCATGCATAAGTAGAAAAATAGTAACTAAACATTTTGGAGATCTAAAGGAAAAATAACCTTAATAGTAAATATTTTAGTATTTTATTAGATTTGTTGTGACGAACTGTTCCGGTGGAATATCCACAGTAGTTTATAAATAATCATCCTATGGTTCCTTTGAGGAATGCATATTGTAATATTCTTATTCCTTTTTATTCCCTTCTCAAGGCTCTTCTTTAGGTGCTTCTATATACTCTTCTTCTAATTTAGTCTTTGACTCTTCATTTGATGTGTTTGTATGCTTGGTTGTAGTAAAATGTGGTAGATTAAAGATAAAATATAAACCCTTAACTTTATAATAACCAAATTACATCCACATAATAATAGATGAAATATTATAAAGATAATCCTTAAGGTAGAGTAACACCATCAATACTCCTTATGTAAGGAATCACTTAATGTGTATATATACTTTCTCATGAGTAATACTAGGGGTCTATGAAAAGTACCCCTCATTATTATAATATTTCCTATGTTTACATAGTGGTCCTATTCTATTATTACGCCCACATTACATTCATTATCCCCTTGGGTACCTCCCGAGGTACCCCATACTATCCTCCCTGGGTACATTAGAAAATTCATGAAGTTGTGTCACACTTTTTAGCAAGGAGATGGGTGAAAAAGATCTGTATGGACCCTTGATCGAGGCACTTTTCAAGCACTTGATCTAGGTTTCAAGACCTTAATATAGAGATTAAGAAATACCTAAATCAAGGGTTTGACCCATATATAATGGAACCTTAATTGAGGTCCTAAAGAGGGCTAATTAAATCCTCAATCAAGGTCTAGATCACAATTGACGGTTTGGACCCCAATCGAGGGTTAGTACCTTGATCAAGGGTTAATGCCTTGATCTATGCCTTTAGTTTTATAAAATACCTACATAGGCCACTGGTGGTCTTATTTGATTTCACAAAAATTGTGAACCCTTAATCCAGATTCTATACACATATGAACCATGCAAAACCATAATCGAGCCAGCACATCAACACCACCATGTCATCTATGGGGAAAGAAAGGTTGATTGTTTCTTTCAAATAATTTGTAAAAGTAGTGTAAATAAATTTTAGATATTTTTTTCTTAAATTTTATTGTATAGATAAGTATAATTGTTGTGAATTTTTATGATCTTGTGGTAATGCACAAATGATTTAAAATTATTGTGGATAGATGGTTGCAAATAGAACCCACAGCGTAAACATTGCCAATTTTTTCAATTTGTTTAGATCAAAATAATGAACCGACCGTGCTTATGTGTTATGAAACAAAACCTTGATAATGATAAAAATTCAATGAATAATAGTATACTTCAAGGGGGAAACCTCCTTTTACAATGTATCAATTTCACAAGAAAAGATAAGATGTTTATAAAAATTATTCTCCTTTATTATAAATAGGAGATAAAGTGAGAATGATGTAACCTACCACTAAGTTGACCTTGTTGGGTTGTTATAATATTTGCAGTGAAAGTCGAGATGGATAGACTAATAGTAGAAGTCGAGGTGGATCAATAGCAAGCTGAAGGTTTAGTTGGTTCAATCGGGTAAATTCGAAGTCGAAGGTCGAGGTAGTTTGACCGGGTAAAGTCAAAGTTGAAGGATGAATACATTGACAAAAATTCAAAGAGTTCAACCGAGAAGAGATCGATAGGTGGGTGTGTGGAAACCGACTAAATACCAACTGAAGACAAGTGCAGAGCTAAGCCCAACTGATATTATATGGTTATAAAAAAGGTGATCTGGGTCAAACCCTTTGACCTCTTCTGCAAATCTCATGTTAAACTAGTCAAAATAGGAAGCATACTCATCAATCTTGGAAATTCCTCTTAAGAGAATTTTCCCAACTTTCCAAGGAAGAGGGATAAACTGATTTTTCCTTTTTTCGTAAAAAGTATGAAACCAAAATTTGTATTGTCTCACCATATCTATGATAAATAATTTGTCAAGGAAATAATAGGGAAGAAATATAGGTTTTCATGAGAACTAAAAATCTTGATTATGTTATAATCATCCATTTTTTCGAGAACTCCCTTTACATTCAAAAACGTTGGTGCTTCCAAAGAAATCCTAAAAGTATGTTCTCCAAAGAGTAATTTCATGAATTCAGACACAAAATTATTATATACCTCATAAAAATAATGGCCAACCTTTTGCATCCATAGAGTTTGATACACCATAGTTACAGGGTCCACCTTTGAGTTTACCCTTTTTCCAATACTTAAACCCTTGAAAATATGACAATAAGTGATAGCTAAAACCAAATAGAATGCCATCTAAAACTTATTTTTAGTTTTGAAATTCATCAACTGCATAGTAACCTCATTCGATATGGTATTTTCCCAATCGAGGATTGCGTTCTCATGGACCATGAAATGCAAGATGTATAATGCTAACTGAGGAATAGTTGTTGTAGAATCTTGACCAACAACTCTAGTAACCAACCAAACAATTTCTTTATAAGGGTCCTTCAAAGAACTCATATGAATATTGGATATGTCTTCTGGCATTGAGGCAAGATATTGTAGATATTATTGAAGGAGTTCAATTCCATTGTTTTTTCCCTTAAAGAAAATTTTGGCCCCTTCTCCTTTGTAAACCAAGTTCGGCTCTTGCAATTTTAACATCTTCTTAAAAACCGAAGGCGCCAATGAAACATGGGAGCTTCTTTGTAATGTGAATGTTGTTTTGTTCTGGATGAATTTTTCAATGCACAAGGTGATGATATATTTACATTCGAAAAAATATGGAATGAAACCAACGATAGCTATTCCTGATGTCGACACCTTATTATCGTCTCCGTCCGACAATGTTGAATAATACTGATAAGACCTTGACCAATGGTAATTCTGGTCTTCTATGGAAAACAAGTTCAAAGTATCCCCGTGGAAATGTTGTTTTCTCATGACCATATTTAGAAATTTTGAAAACTTCTTCATAATATCACTCAGAACAGTAAAATGACCCTTAAGTTAGATTTCCTTGGTGAAAGCATTAATTTGAAATAAATGTAAATTTCCTTGATATAAACTTCATTAATTAATGGCCTTTTCAGAAATGAATTTAGTAGTTGAGTCCATAAAAATAACATTTAATGTGACTCGAGAAATGTGAAAGAAGGGGAAACATCATTGTGGGGAGTCAGAGTGGAAGTTTTCAAATGAAAATGCAAGTTCATGAGTTCGCGAGTCCGGGAGTTCGCGAAGAATGAAACAAGTAATTACTAATATTTGTCAGATGACTTGTGAGAGGAAGAAAAGTAATCAAGTGAAATTCCATGAGTCCATGATTCTACAATGAAAAATAAAACTAAGTGTTGAGCTGGATGAAAAAGAAAAAGGAAATAAAAACATGTCCATGAGTATGATGGAAATGGCTAAGTATGGTAAGCATGATAAAACAAAGAGAGGGGTAAAGGGGGTGTATGATACATGGCCAAGAAATTTTATGGGAGGAGAAAAATCATGAAAGGAAAACAAGAGGATGAAGGGAAAACATATGACATTCAACAATCCCTTAGATGCAAATAATCCCCTTCTGTTGTAACATCTGACTTTAATTGTAAGATATGAAAATATGTAATACAATAATAGAGTGCAAGGAAGGATGGACTCATTTCTTGTTAGGGACCTAACCTCCTTAACCCCTTACATAGGTAGAATAATATATTCTCCATGTAATAAAAAATGATATTTAAAATAAGGCCTAATTAATAATGTGAATAGGTATAATGTAAGAAGACTTAATAGAATCTTCCGTTTCTAGAAATATCTTCTCTAGATTGTTCTTTTGAAGATAGATTTAGTATAAATAGGAGTAGAAGGCATGAGAAAGATTTATCTTGAGAATTACTATAATAGAGCATTGATCTGTTGGATGTTGCCCCCTTGAAGAGGCACGTGAACGTTGATTTCTATCAATAAAGGTATCATTATGGTGTTGTGGTTCTCCACATTTTGTTGTTTCGTTGGTATTTTCTGCAATATTTCTATTTTTTACTTAATATAATAGAGTTGGTACCTAACAAGTGGTATTAGAGCACTTTCCTGGGTAGGAATTGTGGGTTATATTTTTTCATGGTGGAGATGTGTACTTCTAGAGAATTTAAAGAAAAAAGCTTTGTCATTCAATGAGTAAAATTGCGGTTGGGAAGACTACATGTAGGAAATACAAAATGTTGTATGGGGGTAAATGAAACTAGGCTTTTCCCTGTTGGACACATTTGTAACCCATGTTGGTACCCTTTGAGTAGTACCGCATTAGAAATAATTTGAATACGACCATCACTCCCACGTATCGTTGGGTATATAGATATCCCCCTATGTATCTTGAAAATATCCCTAGATCAATCGATTGTTTGATTTTTATAGTGCCACCAAGAAAAAAACTCAGGAAGATACTCTTTAGTACCTAGGTAATATTGTACTACGACTAAGGGTACGGTCAAGACGCCTTAGTTGGTGCCCTGAGATATTGGGCTGAGTATTATTGTTCGACCCTGCACGTATATTAGAGAGCCATAACACAAAGTAAACCCTTGTTTGTAGTCACCTTGAAATCCATAACCAAGAGGACCATACCAGATAAGGAACATAGAGGATATTTTGGTTGTGCAACCTTACCCTTGCATTCTAGTTGCAAAACTACTACACATTTTTACTTGTTAAGAATTTGGGCATTTCGACACTATAGTACTATTCAGGTCAAAGTATAACTCTACATGAGTAAAAAAAAATGTTTAGGTCCTTCCCACACCATTATTTGAGACCTATCTCATTGTATTCCCCTATTCTCCCTGATCACCGTGATACCTATAATTTTTAATCCTATTTTTTCACGTGGACGCATCCCCTTCTCGACGGCCTTATTTCCCAATTACTCCATTGGATTCCTCTAGTTTCACTGATCGTAGTGGTATATATCACTTATTTTATTTTTTGTCCATGGACCTGCCCTTCATCCCTAAATGGCTCCCATTCACCAAGACAAAACCAATCAGAAATTTAATGATGACATTTATGTCGATGCCAGAGTGGACTACATCTAGAAACAACTCAATAGCCGAATTGATGAAATCAATTACACTCTCAACAATTAATGAACAAATTACAGGTTCCTTCCTCCTCAGACCCACCTCTCCATGTTGAAGATGTTGACTCCAACCAACCTCTGCACTCTCATTTCAACTCCCTACATCGTGAACCCTGTCTCCCCAGAGTTGAGGTGAACAAATTTGATGTCTTGGATCCAACAACCCATGTGACTAAGATGGAACATTATTTTTCCTTGCTTGGAATTATTGATGAGTTGACGTAAGGTAACTCGCAGGAAAAGAGGGTTCCTGGTTCAAGTGGGAGCAATGTTGGAAGATGGAAAGTTTAGGGTCGAGAAATTTAACGGCCAAAACTACTAGTTATGGAAGATGCAGATGGAAGATTATTTATATTAGAAGGATCTATTCCTACCATTGAGAGGAGTAGCAAAGAAGATGACGGCCATGAAGGACAAAGAATGGGAGATTCTTGATAGAAAGGCTCTAGGAACGATACGACTGAGCCTGGCAGCGTCTGTGGCTTTCAATATCTCGAAAGAAAAGACAACGAAGGGTTTGATGGACGTGTTGGCCAAATTGTATGAAAAACCCTCTGCGTCCAATAAGGTATTTCTAATGAAGAGATTGTTTAATATGAAGATGTCGGAAGGTGGGTCTGTTGCAGATCATTTAAATGAATTTAATACGGTTACTAATCAACTAAGTTCTGTAAAAGTGGACTTTGATGATGAGGTTAGGG
>ML801300.1:209697-229194 GCA_009831015.1 Picea engelmannii | reverse complement strand
CAAATAACTCAGCCTTCCATTCGAAGACTAAGCATATACAGTTGAGGTACCACTTCATACGATCCGCTTTGGAAGATGGACAATTGAAGCTGGAAAAGATACACACTAGCCAGAATCCTGCAGACATGTTAACAAAGGGAGTAGCCAGGGAGAAACTAAGTTCTTGCTCAGTTTCAGTTGGTCTTCAAGAATGAAGATGAAGATGAGAAATTTTCCAGGTCCAAGAAGGTTCAAAGTCCAGCATATACAACAGCTGTGGAGTTGTTGAGATCAGTCTCCAAGTGGGAGATTGTTGGTTGTGGAGCCTGATTATCTTCCTGATTTAGAGGTCTTTTACTTTCAACCGTGTTTATACCCCATGAAGTATTTACACCCCAGAAGTATGTACACTCTTCCATGCAGGGGAGTGCATAGGGGGGGTACCCCCTCTACGGGGTCCGAGGGGACTATCCCCCTGGCTGGGGGGGTCTGGGGGCAAGCAGGCCCCCAGCGGGGGTTCAGGGGCGAATCCCCCGAAGAAAAAATTGCCTTGTAAAAGTATATTGTAATTTCATTATAAATATGGAACGTTCATTATAAGGTCGCAGATCTAACAATAGAGATTATTTTAGGGTTTTTTTCCCTAGAAGGCAACCCTCTTTTATGATGGAAATGTATTGCGGCTATGTATGTTGGCGAGTATTGTATTCTAAGAGAGGATACTGTGAGAGAAAGAAGAGGAAGTTACATTGGGTTTTTTTGTAGGTTGTATCCCTTCATTTTGCTGGATAATAATAAAGAAAGGACTTGGCAATTTCTCTGGTGAACGTAGTCCACACTGGGTGAACCACGTAAATCTGTGTCTCTCTTGTATTGTGTATCTTCTGTGTTTTGTTTTCGCATTTGTTTTATTTTATTGCTCCACGGTCCTATTTTTCTAACAGGAAAGTACTATGATACCAATTGTTAAGTACCTAAATAGATCTACAAATATAACATAAATAACCCTTAGTCTCAACAATAATAAACCAAACGATTCACCAAAATATTCAACACAAGAAAATAGTCAAAACCCTTGAGGTAGGATAACACCATTTATTAATCCTTCAGGAAGGATACCACTCCTCAAGCAATTCTTGATTGTTACAATGACAATATACTTCACTATGATTCAATGCATTGCTTACACTTCTTTATATAACACTCTCTATATCCTAGGAACCTTTTATAGATCCTTCTCACATTTATTATATCTAACTACCATAGTGGGCCTTATTTAATAATATAGTGGACCTACTCCACCTTACATTGAATGATTTCCACTAATAACATCTAACCACATTCCCATTGGGAACCTCCCTATGTACCCCATATTACCTCCCTAGGTATACTACATTTGTTAAGTACCAAAGATATCGAAATACAATAACCACACAACATATATGGAACAATATAGAAAAACCACTCTTTATTAATATGAAGCCCTTAGGGTAGGGCAAGACCATACAATGGATTCTATTATGGAAGGTATACTCTCATGTTCACTCACCTCTTCAAGGGGGAAACCTCCTAATGAGCTACAGACTCTAAATACAATACTTCTCAACTTGTCTCATTACATTGCTTGAACCCCTTTATATAGTGCTACCAACCACTAAGAACATTCTAGAGGAGAAAACTTATAGAACTAGAACCTTCTAATAAGTCCTCTTACATTTTTTATGTTTATACTAATATATCTAACTACCATAGTGGGCCTTATTTAGTAATGTAGTCGACCTAGTCCACCTTACATTGAATGAAATCTATTATTATCATTATGGACCCTCCAAGCCCCCTACTACCTCTCTAGCTACACTACATTCCATCCCCCTTTTGAAATCATTTTCTTGAATGCTTGTTATTAGGGTGTACAACCATATACCAAGGTACCATGGATAAGTGTGGACCATAATGATGAAGTAGGTAGTAGAACTAGGGTCCCATGTGGAAATGTGAGCCATCATGATAAAGTACTCCAATTGCCACTGTAAACCAGGGTCCCATGTCCAAGTGCTCGTGTGAAATCCATGCTAAATATATCAAAACTCAATAGGTATATGATCCAAAGGGTCCCATGTCCAAGTTCTCATGTGAACTCCAGGCTGAAGATATCATAAGTCAATAGGAAGTTGATCCAAAGGTCTACATTGATCATGTGGATCGTAATATGAAATTCCATCCACATAGTTGGACAAGTTTTAAGTTGAATCTGGAAGGAACAATACCACTGGAGAGTATGAAAATTGGATACTGGTAGTCATAATTGGCTTTGAATGTGTCACATTGATGTTCTCTAAATAACGTGGAGTAGAGTCATCAAATAAATAGTTATCATCCCAAAAATGACAACAATACAGATACCAATCATCATAATCGGCCTCAAAATCATAACAATCATAGGATTCTTGATTGTTTTCTTCCTTCATGGCCTGGATAATAGAAATTTCTTTCCTTGCAAATTTGAACTCTTGAATATGCTTCTCTTGAATATTTTGTCTTTCAACTTTGAACTCTTGAAGTGTTGTCTTGAAGGATTCCATGATTTGAAAGCGAATATCGATTCAAAATAACACATATAAAATACCAAAAGAAATATATTAAAATTCTCTATTCAATGGCATGAATTTGGTATCAATTTGAGGACCCCGTGAAAAGTTATGATCTCTACAGTCTCACTGCCATCACGAAAAAACCTGAAAAAATGGTTGATTTTAAATCAGTGATATCTTCACTTTCAGAGCTCTAAGTCAGATGATTTTTTTTTTCACATTGGTTGTTTTTCCGAGAGGAACTCAGATAGACAATTAGTTTCCTCAAATTTGGAATATAAAACTATATTATTTCTCTATAGTTTCACGGCCCTCTTTTTCTTCAAAAAATATGCAAAATAAAGAAATATTTTCCCACAATTCCTTCCAAAGAAAGTTCTTTGATACCACTTGTTAAGTAAAAAAAATATTTTAATTTGATAACCACACAATATATATGGAAAAATATAGAAAAACCACTCTTTATTAATTTGAAACCCTTAGGGTAGGGAAAAACCATACAATGGATCATATTATGGAAGGGATCCTCTCCTATTCATTCACATCTTCGAGGGGGAAACCTCCTAATGAGCTACACACTCCAAATATAATACTTCTCAACTTGTCTCATTACATTGCCTGAACCCCATTATATATACTTATACCAAGCACTAGGAACATTCTAGAGGAGGATCCTTGTAATAACTCCTCTTACATTTATTATGTTTATACTAATATATCTAACTACCATAGTGGGCCTTATTTAATAATATAGTGGACCTAGTCCACCTTACATTGAATGACATCCACTATTATCATTATGGGCCCTCCAGGCCCCTTACTACCTCTCTAGATACAATACACAAGGAGGCACAAGAGGTGATTATTTCACAAAGCACAAAACCTGCTTTTATTCCCCTCCCTAAACCCCCCACTACTGCCCCTCATACCACTTCTCTAAAGGTCCAAACATTAACATGAGAGAGAATGGTTAAACGTCAACTCAAGGGTTTTTTATATAATTTTTATGATAAATACTTTCCAAGGAACAAGTGTTAATAACATAAACTTATTATGGCCATTTTAGAGGATGTTTCTAATGAATATGATGAGGTTTCACCAGAGGCAGTGCTACCCCAAGGAGATGATCTTACGCTTCCCTCTAATCCTCCTCAAGTTGAACCCCT
This sequence comes from Picea engelmannii, assembly GCA_009831015.1. Lineage (NCBI taxonomy): Eukaryota > Viridiplantae > Streptophyta > Pinopsida > Pinales > Pinaceae > Picea > Picea engelmannii. The sequence continues at coordinate 225,458 of ML801300.1, read as the reverse complement.
GATTTCGCTGAATGCTCTCACTGGTTTGTCTATTCCCCAAACCCTCAAGTTAATTGGTTACATTAAGCACCAGAAATCCATCATCCTAGTTCACAGTGGAAGCACTCATAATTTCATTCATTGTTGCTTTTCCCAAGAGATCAATTGTTTTATCTATGCAGTCAACAATTTCCAAATCATGATTTCCAATGGTGGTTCCATGAAATGTGGGGGCATTGTGAAAATGTGGACCTACAAATTGGTCAGTATCACTTGAAATCTCACATGTTTTCTATTAACATGGTTGGTTGTGACATTGTACTTGGTACTAAATGGATATGCACTCTTGGCCCCATCACCATGGATTTTAAGGATTTAACCATGCAATTCCAATAGGAGGGACAACAATATAAATTCCAAGGCATTAAAACAGGTTCTCTGGAGATCATCAGTTCCCATTGCATGGAAAATTTACTCAAAAAAGGTCATTCTGGTATCATTTCCCAACTCCATTCCATTCAAGCAATTGAGACACCCTCTATGCATCCCAACCTCCAATCTATCATTTCCCAACACCAAGCCATTTTTCAAACTCCCCAGGGCCTTCCCATCCTATGGTGACCATGATCATTCCATTCCTTTAATCTGGGGCATTGTTCTTCCTAATGTTCACCCTTATCGTCATCCCTTTGCTCAGAAAAATCAAATTGAGAAAATTTTCCAAGAGTTGCTAGAATTGGTTGTTATCTATCTCGGTACCAGCCCCTATTCTTCCCCTATAATCATGGTCCTTAGGAAGGAAGGCACTTGGCACATGTGCCTTTATTTTTGTGCCCTCAACAAATTTACCATTAAGGAAAAATTTCTCATTCTTGTCATAGATGACTTTTTGGATGAACTCAGTGGGGCTCAATACTTTACTAAAATTTACCTACATTCTCACTACCACTAGATACATATGAAAGAGGAATACATTCCCAAGATTACATTTTTCACTCATGAGGGTCATTATGATTTTTTGGTCATGCCCTTTTTCCATAATTCTTAACAAACTTGCAATAATAGCCTATTAAACCAAGAAAACCACACAAACTCTTGAGATTATTTGGACAAGGCCAATCATTCATAGCTTCAATTTTCTTAGGATCCACCCTAACACCATCCTTGCCAACAATATGACCCAACTACTCCACTTCCGAGGCTCCAAAAGAACATTTAGATTGTTTGAGGAAAATTTTGTGCTGAGAGAGTAGATGAAGAAATTGATCCACATGGGAAAGATGGGTTGTCCATGTTTTACTATAGATGAGAATATCATCAAAGAAAACTAAGACAAAATGATAGAGAAAATGATGGAAGACATGATTCATGAGGCTCTGGAAAGTGGAGGGAGCATTACACAATCCAAAGGCCATGACCAAGAACTCATAGTGGCCCTCATGAGTTTGAAAGGAAGTCTTAGGAATGTCTACCTCTTTCATACAAATTTGGTGGTAGCCAGAATGAAGATTAAGTTAAGTAAAGTATTGGGCACCGCTTAATTAATCCAATATATCATCAATGAAGGGAATGGAAAATTTTTCTTTCATGGTGAGTTTGATGAGGGTGTGAAATTCAAGACACATGTGTCCAGAGCCTTCTTTATTCAGTACCATGACCAAAAGAGAAGAATATGGGCTGGTGCTAGGACGGATAACACCCGTGGTGAGAAATTGTTGAACAATTTTCTTGATTTCATTTTCCTGGGAAAAGGGATGACAATAAAGGTGAACATTGGGAGGAAGGTTGCTAGGGACTAAGGGAATGGAATGATCATGAACACCACAGGAAGGGGGAATTCCCCAGGGAGTGGAAAAAATAGCTTGATGTTCATAGATAATGGATTAGAGGTTAAGATGCACAAAGGGTGTCTCAAATGTGTGAACGGAATGGAGTTGTGCAATAATGCTAGAATGAACTTTCTTGAGGATATTTTCCATGTGAAGGGAATTTATGATTTCAGGGGAGACTACAGTGATGCCTTGGAACTTATATTTTTTTCCCTCTTGGATGAATTGCATGGTTAATTCCTTAAAATGCATGAGGATGAGACCAACAATATGTAACCATTATGTACCAAGCACAAGGTCACAACCACCCATGTCGATAGAAAATATATGAGATTTCATGTTGTACTAATCAATTTGTAGACGTGCATTTTCACAATGCCTATCACATTTCATGGAACCTCCATTGGAAATCATGATTTGAAAGTTGTTGAATGCACAGATATATAAATTAGTTTCTTGGGAAATGTGGTGGTGAATAAAACTGTGGGTGTTTCCACTATCAATGAGGATGATTACCTTCTGATGCTTAATGTAACCAATTATCTTGAGGGTTGGGGAGCAGAGAATCCAGTGAGAGCATTGAGTGAAATGATTCGTTCAACTTCTGGGGGGTTCGAGGGAGAAGTAATATCAATTGGTTCTGGTAACTCAACCACATGGGGGGCCTTGACTTCTTATTTAGAAACATCCTCAGAGATGGACATAAAAATATTTTGTTCCTTACACTTGTGCCCCGAAAAATATTTATCATGACAATTATAACAAAGGCCCTTGAGTTGGTGTTCAGCGATTTCTTCCCGGGTCAACTTCTGGATCTTCAGTGGAGTGGAAGGAGGGGTTGGAGTGGTGGGTTTAGGGTAGGCAAGAAAGGATGGTTTTCTTGTTTGAGAAGAGACAACTTGTTGTTCTTCGTTATCTCTTTTATTTGCTTCCACCCAAATTTGAGGGAGAGCTATGAGGACATGGGAATGAATCCCATCCTTGAGGCCACTGATAAATAATTCCCATAAAAAAGCATCAGACATGCCCTCTGTGCAGAAATCCAAGTGCTAAAATGCAGCTATAAATTCTTCCACTATGACATATTGTTTCAACTTGGTCAAATAGCCTAAATGGTGGGTGTTAGTGTCAAAGCATTCATAAATATATGCAACAAATTATGTCCAAGACACATACCCTTGGAAGGCATTTTTTCTCCATTGCCACCATTAGCAATGTTCCAGATCTAGATGGAGAACACCATACCAGAGTTTGGCCAGCTCATCAACAACGTCGTACAAAGAGAAGCAGTGTTCCATTTGAGTGACCCAGCATGTGGGATATTAGCCATCAATTTTCTTCACCTCCATGCAAGGGGGACGCAAGTCCCTCTGAATGTGGTCAAAATGAAAAGATGTGGACTGGGAGGATTCAAGACCTTTAGGGTTATAAGGTGTGGTAGAAGAGAAGGGATCTAGGGTGGGATTAAACAAGGAGGTCAAATGTTCACTGCATCCTGAGATTGCTAACACATGGTGGTCAATTTATTGATGGATGTGGGAAGCAATTCGGTTGGAGAAAGCTAGGAGTTGAGATTAGTAATACTATAAGTAAGGGAATAAATATCAATCTAGGTTTTCTCATTAGCTTTGTCCAAGATAGTGATACGTTGTTCCCAATCTTGGTTACAGGTGTGGGCCATGGGGATGGGACAGGGAGGGAGGTGGGACCACACAGAAAGGGGTTACTGGTGAATGGTACCACTATGATCAGTGAAAAGAGAGGAATTCAATGGGATAGGTTCCAAATAGGGGTGTCGGGAAGGGGCCTGGTCCACAGAAAAAAATGTTGAAAAATGATAGGTATCACTGGAACCAGGGAGAAGAGATGAATCCAATGGGATAGGTCTCAAATAATGGTGCAATAAGGACCCAAACATTTTTTTCTTTTTACTCTTGTGGATTTATACTCTGATATGAATAATACTGCAGTGAAAAAATGGCCAAATTCTTAATAGAAAGAAATGTGTAGGGATTTTGTAACCCGAATGTAGGAGGCAAGGTTGCATGACAATAGATCTTGTCTATTCTTTTTCTGCTATGTTTCCATCCCAAGGTTTAGGGTGTTTATGTTTTCTACAGAAAATGGTTTTCCCTATGCTATAACTTGATGATATATGTGTGGGGTCGAATAGTAGTACTTGGCCCAATATCTCAGGGCACCAACTAAAGAGGCTAGACCATACCCCTAGTAGTACTACCCAATTACCTAGGTACTAGAGAGTATCTTCCCAAGTGTTGTTTTCAGTGGCACTATAATAGTTAGGTGACTGATTGATTTATTTATGGAGGGCTTTAGGATATCTAGGTCGATCCGTATACAGGTGTTGTCTAATGCACTACCACTTGAAGGGGTGCCAATAAGGGTTACAAGGGTGGACAACAATGTTCCCTTAAGTACCACTTTTAGTTCCTACATGTATGCTTCCGTGACCGTAGATTTATGCATTGAATGACAAATATCTATAGCTTTAAGACACTAGAATACATCTCTACCCTGAAAAGAAAATAACCCACAATTTTCTTCCAAGGAAAGTGCATTGATACCACTTAAAAGGTACACGATATATCATAATAGAAAAAAAAGGAAATACTACAGAGAATAAAAGTGGAACAACACAATATATGAAACCAAAACACCAAAATAATACCTTTATTGATAGGAAACTTTCGAACAACCGCTATTAGTCCTCGTGCATAACTTTCAAACAACTGCTACTAGTCCCGATGGAACATACACCTTAATTCTCTCTAAAATATCAATTGTTAGTGGCCAACCACTTGCATCAAAATTTCCCATGGATCCATCCCAAACCAGTGGAGAGCTTGTAGTCTAGTCCACACCACAACTCTTACATATTTTGTGCACCTCAACCGATAAAATTGAGCACAGGATTGTCTCCGCTGGGAAAACTAATGAAGAAATCACATAGCATATGCTCTAATTTCATCAGGATCTAGTTGTAGTATTCGAGGATCGATATCAAGAACATCAATTGCATACATAGGTAGATTCAACTGTTGGGGCCATCTCTAAAAGAAATTCTTAAGTGTGGCCCAAGATCCAGTAGGTTGTCCCTGAGCTCCCCAAAGATATTTCCCCAGTTGCACCACCACAATGAGTTGAACTTCTTGTTGATGCTTGGTCACAGTTACCTGCCAGAACTGATAGTCTTCAACAAGAAATGGACGTTATTCGACTAAAATAAAAGGAGAATCCCTAGCCTATGATCCAGATAGTTACTCAGGTGGTGGCAGAAGGGGATCTCATTCCGTCCTCCCTTCATGATCAAATGAGCGAATGCAGTAAACTCTTCATGATGGTCAACGACTGGGTTGGTTTTTTGGAATGAAGAAGTAATCCAGTAGAAGAGTTGTGAGTGTTGGCATGTTTTACAGGTAGTGTATGGTTGTCATTGATGGCAAGTATAGCAATGATGATGGCTTGAGTATAGGAAGAATGTAACAGATGGGCACCATAAGTATTTTGGGAAGACGCTACAGAGAAAGCTCGATAAGATTACAAGAGATATTGCAGAGGATGGTTGGCATGCTTTATAGGGAATATGTTCTTGTCATTGATGGCAAGATCAAAGTATGCAACGAAGGAAAAATAAGGACAAAGTAAGCTTAGGAGGAATTAGCGCAGAGTCGAACGCAGTGTGTAGGTGTGCACCAGGGATGAGGTTAACTCATTGCCAAAGCTCAAGAGAGATAACGTACTCAGGATCTCAGGTGGATCAAAGGTCGAGGCCCTTGACACTTAGAAATTCTCTCAAGTAAGGAGGATGCATAAGCTCGAGAGGAGAAGCGTCAGTGATCGTTGGATCCCATCCTGAATTCCTGCTGGTCGTCAGATCTAAATGTAGATAAGAAGAGCGTGCTGAAGAGGAGGACAGATCTCAGGCGTTAGATCTAAGCACGAGATCTGACCATCATTGGATCAAGGAGAACCTGCACGTTCCTTAAAGTGCAAGGAGAAGCGGGCATACAAAATATCGAAAGAAGGAGGACCATCCATTTATGGGTAGGACACGTGGACATAGATCATCGTTTCAATGACTAGGAAGTCAAAGGAATGAGGTTCCCTAACCTACCAAATTCGCGAAATGTGAAACCCTAAAGTAAACTCCATTTCAGAGTTTCGGATACCGAGACTTTGAATTGCCAAAGAACACTTAATAACAAGAATGTCGAACTCGCGAAATGCGAAACCTCGAAGTAAACTCCATTTCGGAGTTTCAGAAATCGGGAGATGGAGAAGTCAGAGACTCTCAACATTAGGAGTCCCGAAGTGCCAAAATGCGAAATCCTGAAATAGACACGTCAGCAAACCACATCAGCTAAGAACACGTGGCACAACCAGGCAATGACAAGTGTCAAGATGATTCAACATTTCAAGCACATGTAAGTCACGAATCAAAGTGACACATGGAAATTATTTGACACGTGTCAATCCACGTGTGACGTCAGTAGATTTACATCACTTCGGAGTTTCAAAAATTAGGAGATGGAGATGTCAAGAACCCCTACCACAGGAGTCCTAAAATCCCAAAATGTGAAATGATGAAATCCCGTCAACCATCCATCTCAGGGGGTTATGTGGACCATTGATCCAACTCCCTTTCGGAGTTTTAGAAATCGGGAGATGGAGCATCAAGAGACTCTACCATAGGAGTGCCGAAATCCCTAAATGTTGAAATGTGAAACACGTTTTGGCTCAATCTGTGGTCGCAGCCATTGGTCACATCAACAGAAGATGAAGGAAGGAGCTAGTTCAGATAAGCTCCATTTCCAAGTTTCAAGGATCGGGACATGAAGTGTAACGAAATATTTACCATGGAGATCCCAAAATGTCGAAGTGCGAAATGGCGAAGTAAACACAAGATTCTATGAATTCAATCCAATGGTGCAGGTGAAGTTGAAGAAGATCGCAGGGCTACTATTGTGCTTCTCAGTGTAACAGCTAAAACAAATGATGATCTCTACCTGAGGACTCAAAGAGGACTGAGTGTGATCACCAAAGAAGATGAAGAGTCTCAAGGCATCTTCCAGTGAATTGAGGATTATTGATACAAGTGATTGACAGATGGATGAGCATTGAAGTTTGTAACTGAAACAGAAAGTATAAGCTCGACTATGCCAGAGAAGACGTAGAGTCTCAACTACCAGAGACACTAAGGAATCTCAGAATAACACCTAGTGATGATGGATGCATAGGTGAAACCGCCAGAGAAGCTGAAGAGTTACCATGATGATCAGGAAGAGGACTCACAATGAGCAGAATATGCAGAACAGAGAGAGAACGTGGTGCACAAGAGATTGGATAGCTGTGGAAGAGTGAAGTGGAGAAAACTCTCTGATGTGGAGGAGATTGGAGCGGTGTGAGCATGCAGAGGCATGGTGAATATTTCATGCACAAGGAGCACAAAGAATATAAGAATGTAGAAGAAAGAAGAGATTGTTGTTGTTGCTGTGGGGAGTGATTCATGTGTGTAGAAGGAGTTAGAGTGCAGCAGCTGAAATGCACAGAAGAGGAAAGGTGCATTGAATGGACATGGTGCACAGAGAAGAAAAGGAAGAAGACTGAAAAGCGCAATGCATGTGTGTGGGAAGACAGTGAGGCAGACAGAGCAGGGAAATGTAGCAGAACAGTGATGAGACTGGTAAGCCATTGTTGAACATTATATGACTATAATAAGTTTCAGTAACAAAGATTCATAATTTAGGGTGGTTGGGAGGTGCTAGGGAGGACTGGTGTCCTCATAGGTTCAAGTGGGTGCTTGAACACATGGAGTTGTATCTTCCTTCTTGTTGGTGCTAGAGAAACCAGGGAGTTGTAGCTTCTTTCTTGTTGGTGCTAGAGAAACCAGGGAGTTGGTGCTTCCTTCTAGTTGGTGCTAGAGAAATCAGGGAGTCAGTGGTTCCTTCTAGTTGGTTCTACAAAAACCAGGGAGTTGGTGCTTCTTTCTAGTGGGTGCTAGAGAAAATAGAGAGTTGGTGCTCTCATCAAGTTACAGCTTGCAAAACAGAGGTTGTAGCCTCACAATGAGTTGGAGATCATATGTATGATAATGTAAAGAATGTAAAGATTACTTGTCATATAAAGAAAAAGAGGTTTTTACCCTTTATGGGTTTCCTTAGGAAATATCTGTCTTTGTATATCTCATATGTATGAATGATGTTGAATTTAACAATGCCTACTTCCCTGCATTACTATGATTATCATTAAGAGGTCTGTAATGAGTTTTAAATTGGCATAATTGTTTAAGCACGATAACAGTTGATTCACCCCCCCCTCTCAGTTTTCCAACAATTGGTATCAGAGCCGACCCCTTTTATCTAAGGGTAGATCCTAGAGCTTAAACATGACAAGTCATGAAGGGACTTCAGTCACTAGGCCTCCTTTGTTTGATGGAACACATTTTTCCTTTTGGAAGGTTAGAATGAGAACATACCTAATGGCCTTAGGTGCTGATGTTTGGGATGTAGTAGAGACTGGATACATAAAGCCTGTTGTGTTAGATTCCAAGGATGATAAGTTAGAATTTAGCTTTAATGCTAAGGGAATGAATGCTATCTTGAATGGACTTGGAGAAGTTAAGTTTGTGAAGGTGATGCATCTTCAAACTACCAAAGAAATGTGGGACAAACTCATTAGCAGTCATGAAGGTAATGAGAAGGTAAAAGATGCCAAGCTTCAAACCTACAGAGTACAGTTTGAAAAGCTACAAATGAAAGAAGATGAAACCATTGGGAAGTATTTTCTAAGAGTTGAAGAACTAGTAAATGCAATGAAGGCACTTGGTGAAAAAATTGAGGAACCCTCTTTAGTTCAGAAAATTTTGAGATCTTTTCCAAATAGGTTTAACCCAAAGGTCTCAGCTATAGAAGAACTTACTGATATAAATACTTTGGCTTTTGATCAACTTCTAGGAACGTTGATTGCATATGAAATGAGGATAGTTACAGATAAACCCACCTCTAGGGAAGCATCATTTAAAGAAGATAAGAATGAAGATTTTGAGCCTGATGAAATTGAAGAAAAATTCGTGAGAAGACTAAAGAAAGGATCAGGAAAGTACCAAGGTAAGATTCCCTTCAAATGTTTCAATTTTGGTAAGATAGGTCATTTTGCAAATAAATGTCCACACAAAAAACATGATCAAAACTCTGAAGGTGAAGAGAAGCACAAATAAAGAAGATTTGATAAGAAGAAAAGTTTATGTGTAAACAATGATGACTCCTCAGAAGACATCGATAATGATTCTTCCTGTGAAGATAAAGTAAATGACTTCATGCTTATGGCCAAAGAGGATTATGATATTGAAAGCATAGGTAGTGATGAAAATGAAGAAGAAGTTGTGGTTGACATGGAAGGAGAACTGATCAGTGCACTGGAAGAGATTGACAGACTAAGAATCAAGAACAGAAAGCAAAGACAATTGTTGATATAGTTCAAGAAAGACAGTAAAAAACCTGATGAATACCTTGTCCTACTAAAAGTAGAATTAGAAGAGGAAAAGAAAATCGAAGACATTCTAAAACGACAATTATCAGAAAAGAAGGCGAGATGTGAAGAATTAGAAGAAGAAGTAGTGAAAACTAGGAAAGAGATGGATAAGTTTCAAGCCTTGTATAATCAGAATCTGTCAAGTATCAAAGCCTCGGAAGGATTAGCCACCATTCTGAATCAGCAAAGGAATCCAAAGTTGAAAACAGGTTTGGGTTATCAAGAGGGATCAAGTAGTGGTCATCCAAGAAACAAAGACTTCATAAAGTTTGTCAAATCTACAACCAATGACGACAACAAACTTGTAGAAACAAAGGAAGATAATCAATCGTTCAGGATGAGTAAGGAGAAAGGTGCCAGAACTGAATCTGTAAAACAAGGAAATAATGCACTCCCTACTCAAAGACATCATCAACAAGGAAGAAATCGATTTACTCAAAGAAGACAACCATTTTCCAGGTAAAAAGATTTTTCTATGGATATTGTTTCTACTGTTCTAACTTTGGTCACAAAGTTGTAAATTGTTCCTTAAGACTTAGACATGAGCAATTAAGATTTCAAAGAAATAAATATATTCCACAACAAAGAATGATACAGCCAAGTAACAAACCATCATAGATTGCAAATTGTCAAATTAAGTCGAGAGACATGCAACTGAGGAGGTCAAGAAATAATAAATAGTCAATGAGTAGACAACGCTGCAACAATAACTTTGACCTATTGAACAATGAGATTGAATGCTATAACTGTCACAACTTTGGCCATAAAGCTGCAAACTGCCATCTAAAGAATTACAAAGCAAATCCAAGGATAAAGTTCTTAGATAGAAACGCTAGCACATGGAAAAGGAAAGATAGTGAAAAATGTGGTCAAGCACTTTCAACTCAAAAAAAAAAGGCCTCTGGGAATATAGACAGTGGATGTTCCAAGCACGTGACTGGAGACAAAGATAAGCTACTTTCCATAAGTAAAAGCAAAACAGGAAATGTGATCCTTGAAAATGATGGACCAGGTAAAATCAAGGATAGAGGGATGATGAGTTTGAGTAATGACAAAGGAGATGCCCAGTACGCTCTACTTGTGGATGATCTAAAACATAATTTGCTCAGTACAAGTAAAAAATGTGACAGAGGCAGTGAAGAGGTGTTCACGTCCAAAGAATGTAAGGTAAATGTAAACTCAGAACAAGTGGTGAATAAAGGCATAAGGACAATTAATGATGTTGAAATTGAATCCTCCCCTGCAAGTAAAGAAGAAGATTCAGATACAATAAAAGCATGTTTAGTTAGTATTTTCCCCATGGATGAAGTAGGAGAAGAACCATGTCATAAGTTGGAAGCAGAAGTCTTGAAGGTTGAGAAGGAAAACACCCAAACCAAGTTCTTAAACAACTCCATGACCCTGGATAAGATATTGGATAGTCAGAGATCACCAAATGACAAATCTGGTATTGGATACAACAAGGAAGAAATCAATACTCCTAAGAAACTTGATACAAGTCCTTTGTCTGTGAAAAAGAAAAGCAGGTATGCGAGTGGTTGTAGCGTTTTTTTCTTGTGATTGAATATGGTCATAAAAGCCTTGGATGGTAAGCATCATGAAAGAAAAATGAAAATTGTAGTGATAGAGATCGATGAGAATCAATGGGGAGATCCAAGGGTTGTTTGAAAAGTACGAGCTACAATTACGCAGTATGTCAGTAGGACAACAACTCTTCAACAACAACATTTTGTTTTACAAAATGATTTACATGACATCCTGTAGAGATAACAAGAGGAAAGACCTTGTCAGGGAAAGCTAAGCTTTTAGAAACAAAGGAGGAAAATAGTCAGAAGCAGAGAGGTAACAGTGACAGGGGGAGTCATCTACTCATGAGAAGAAAAGGTTGATGAAGGAGTCCTAGTAAGAGAGGTGAGCAATTTTGAGTTTTCCATAGAGGATACAATGGAAGTTGAAGATGAACAGGTCCAAGAATCAGAAAGAGAAGACTTTGGTTTAGATACAAATATTCTACAGGCCTCAAATGAGAGAGTCCATCTGGTCAGGGGGAGTTTGAGTTTCTTTAATATCTGATACCTCCTAAAAATAATGCAACAGCTCAGGGGGAGCATGTTCTCTTTGACATTGATGTCAAAGGGGGAGAAAAGAATCTGGGTGCCTTTGTTGCCATCAATTCCAAAGGGGGATATTGTTGGCATTTTTTACAAGCAGCGTATGCTTGTCATTGATGGAAAGTACAACAACGATGATGGCTTCAGTACAGGAAGAATGTAATAGACGGGCACCAAAAGTATTTTTGGAAGACGCTACAGAGAAATCTCAATAAGATCAGAAGAGATAGTGCAGAGGATGGTTGGCATGCTTTATAGGCAGTATGTGCTTGTCATTGATGGCAAGATCAGAGTATGCAGCGAAGGCAAAACAAGGACAAAGTAAGCTCAAGAGGAATTAGCGCAGAGTTGAACGTAGTGCATAGGTGTGCACCAGGGATGAGGTTAACTCATTGCCAAATCTCAAGAGAGATAGCGTACTCGGGATCTCAGGCAGATCAAAGGTCAAGGCCCTTGACACTTATAAATTCTCCCAAGTAAGGAGGATACGTAATCTCGGGAGGAGAAGCGTCAGTGATCATTGGATCCCATCCTGAATTCCTGATGGCTGTCAGATCTGAATGTAGACAAGAAGAGCGCGCTAAAGAGGAGGACAGATCTCAGGCGTTATATCCAAGCACGAGATTCGACCATCATTGGATCAAGGAGAACCTGCACGTTCCTTAAAGTGCAAGGAGAAGAGGGTGTACAAAATATCGAAAGAAGGAGGACTGTCCATTTACGGGTAGGACACATGGACATAGATCGTCATTTCGTTGACTAGGAAGTCAAAGGAATGGGGTTCCCTAACCTGCCGAATTTGTGAAATGTGAAACCCCGAAATAAACTCCATTTCGGAGTTTCAGATACCGGGACTTTGAATTTCCAAAGAACACTTAACAACAAGAATGTCGAACTCGTGAAATGAAAAACCCCGAAGTAAACTCCATTTCAGAGTTTCAGAAATCGGGAGATGGAGAAGTCAAAGACTCTCAACATTAGGAGTCCTGAAGTGCCAAAATGCAAAATCCTGAAACAGACACGTCAGCAAACCACATCAGCTAAGAACACGTGGCACAACCAGGCAATGACAAGTGTCAAGTTGATTCAACATTTCAGGCACATGTAAGTCACGAATCAAAGTGACACGTGGTAGTTATTCGACACGTGTCAATCCATGTGTGACATCAGCAGGTTTACATCACTTCAGAGTTTCGGAAATTAGGAGATGGAGAAGTCAAGAAACCCTACCACAGGAGTCCTGAAATCGCGAGATGTGAAACACCAAAATCCCGTCAACCGTCCATCTCAGGGGGTTATGTGGACCGTTGATCCGAATCCCTTTCGGAGTTTTGGAAATTGGGATATGGAGAGTCAAGAGACTCTACCATAGGAGTGCCGAAATCCCGAAATGCCGAAATGCGAAACACATTTTGGCTCAATCTGTGGTCGCATCCATTGGTCACATAAGCGGAAGATGAAGGAAGGAGCTAGTTCAGATAAGCTCCATTTCGGAGTTTCGGGGATCAAAACATGAAGTGTAACGAAATATTTACCATGGGGATCCCGAAATGCCGAAGTGGGAAATGGCGAAGTAAACGTAAGATTCTATGAATTCAATCCAACGGTGTAGGTGAAGTTGAAGAAGATCGCAGGGCTACTACTGCACTTCTCAGTGTAACAACTAAAACAAATGATGATCTCTGCCAGAGGACTCGAAGAGGACTACATGTGATCGCCAAAGAAGATGAAGAGTCTCAAGGCATCTTCCAGTGGATTGAGGATTATTGATATAGGCAATTGACAGATGGATGAGTGTTGAAGTTTGTAACTGAAATAGAAAGTATAAGCTCGACTATGCCAGAGAAGACGTAGAGTCTCAACTACCAGAGACACTAAGGAATCTCATAATAACACCCAATGATGATGGATGCATAGGTGAAACCGCCAGAGAAGCTGAAGAGTTACCATGATGATCAGGCAGAGGACTCACAATGAGCAGAATATGCAGAACAGGGAGAGAATGTGGTGCACAAGAGATTGGATAGCTGTGGAAGAGTGAAGTGGAGAAAACTCTCCATTATGGAGGAGATTGGAGCGGTGTGAGCATGCAGAGGCATGGCGAATATTACATGCACAAGGAGCACATAGACTATAAGAATGTGGAATAAATAACAGATTGTTGTTGTTCCTATGGGGAGTGATTCATGTTTGTAGAAAGAGTTAGAGTGCAGTAGCTGAAATGCATAGAAAAGGATAGGTGCATTGAATGGACATGGCGCACAGAGAAGAAAAGGCAGAAGAACGAAAAGCACAATGCATGTGTGCAGGAAGACAATGAGGTAGACAAAGTAGGGAAATGTAGTAGAACAATGATGAGACTGGTAAGCCATTGTTGAACATTATATCATTGTAATAAGTTTCAGTAACAAAGATTCATAATTTAGGGTGGTTGGGAGGTGCTAGGGAGGACTGGTGTCCTCAGAGGTTCAAGTGGGTGCTTGAACACAGGGAGTTGTAGCTTCCTTCTAGTTGGTGCTAGAGAAACTAGGGAGATGGTGCTTCCTTCTAGTTGGTGCTAGAGAAACTAGGGAGTTGGTGTTTCCTTCTAGTTGGTGCTAGAGAAACCAGGGAGTCGGTGCTTCCTTCTAGTGGGTGCTAGAGAAAACAGAGAGTTGGTGCTCTTAGCAAGTTGCAGCTTGCAAAATAGAGGTTTTAGCCTCACAAGGAGTTGGAGCTCATATGTATGATAATGTAAAGAATGTAAAGATTACTTATCATATAAAGAAAAAGAGGTTTTTACCCTTTATGGGTTTCCTCAGGAAATATCTGTCTCTGTATATCTCATATGTATGAATGATGTTGAATGTTACAATGCCTACTTCCCTGCATTACTGTGATTATCATTGAGAGGTATGTAATGAGTTTTAAATAGGCATAATTGTTTAAGCACATTAACAACTGATTCACCCCCCCCCCTCTTAGTTGTCCAACAGTGAGCACAACTTCAATGGATGAATGCAGAGGCCCAAGCAATTACTGATCCCATTGAGAAGCAAACAAAGTTTGCGGAGATGATCTAGATTATTTTCGACATGAAATGAGAGCGAAGATATAATAAAGAAATGTACAGAGATATCTCGAATATTCAATAGTATAACAAAAATGTATCAAAGATTAAACCATAAACACATAGATACAGTAATACACAATTTTCTATTAATGAGCGAAAATGTACAAAGACTATAAAAATACAGAGTGAAAGACTCGCTAGAATGGTGGTATCTTATCTCTGAGAAGAGATATGTCCGCTACTCGTGTTTGCAAGAAGCTAATTTTATAATGAGGCTCCAAAGGCCTTTTTATCATAAGGAAAATACAAAAACCTAAGCCTGGAAGATGAAAAGCCACCAGTTTTGTGGACACTGTTTTGGGTAGTTTGGTGTATCAACTTCCCGACGGCATAACTTTGGCATACGATCTCCATTTGGGGCGCACGATAGATCTTTGGGAAGGTATCGTCGAGGAGATTCATTTTGGGGGATCAATCAGAGCCTTTGGCTATCATTGAGAATATCTATCTCGAAAAACCTTCATTTAGGCCCTCAAAATGGTCCTGAAAGTTAAAAACTGCTAAAAATAGTAAATTGCCAAAATTGCCAGAAAACTATTTTGAGCTAGTTGGAAAAGGTGGGTGGCCACTGATATCCACCTAGATAAGGAGATATAAGAAACAAATGAAAAAATTGAATCCATGCATGAATCTTCTCAAGATTCCAATAAAGAGCTCTAAGACTTCCGACCTACAATACAGGCTGTGTACGTCCAGATGCAACAACTAGATTTAGTTGCAGAGACAGAATGTAATACATTGTTGGCTACTAAGACAATGCATCCAAATGTGGCACTAGCACAATGTTTTTTTGTGGGAGCCTCCATTTTAGCAAGAAAGTGGCAGGATCATGTGGAGCATTATGACAACTTCTGCCAGCAGTCCATCAAAATTGTGTTGGAGTTGGGCCCTCCATTTGAAGAAGGCCCTGAAAAAGACATGAAAGATTGAATTAGGATGAGTCAAAGGTTGTGGTCAAGGCCTGTTGGACCCTCTATTTTTGGAAATTCCAAAATTTTCAGAAAGTTCTCCATGCCAACGGGAAAACTAAAAGTACTGGAAACAATTAGAAGAACTGAGAGCTAATTGGAAGTATATCAACAATGAAAACAGTCAAAAGCACCATGTGTTAGTTGGTCCCTAAAATTTATTTTATTTTTGATATGATATGATGAACATGGATCTATGTTTATATATGCA
>ML801300.1:189830-209647 GCA_009831015.1 Picea engelmannii | reverse complement strand
CCCCCCCCTCTCAGTTGTCCAACAGTGAGCACAACTTCAATGGATGAATGCAGAGGCCCAAGCAATTACTGATCCCATTGAGAAGCAAACAAAGTTTGCGGAGATGATCCAAATTATTTTTGACACGAAATGAGACTGAAGATATAATAAAGAAATGTACAGAGATATCTCAGATATTCAATAATATAACAGAAATGTATCAAAGATTAAACCATAAACACATAGATACAGTAATACACAATTTTCTATTAATGAGCGAAAATGTACAAAGACTGTAAAAATACAGAGTGAAAGACACTAGAATGGTGGTAGCTTATCTCTGAGAAGAGATATGTCCGCTACTCATGTTTGCAAGAAGTTGATTTTATAATGAGGCTCCAATGGCCTTTTTATCATAAGGAAAATACAAAAACCTAACCCCAGAAGATGAAAATCCAACAGTTTTGTGGACCTTGTTTTGGGTAGTTTGGTGTATCAACTTCCCGACGACATAACTTTGGCATACGATCTCCATTTGGGGCGCACAATAGCTCTTTGGGAAGGTATCGCCGAGGAGATTCATTTTGGGGGATCAATCAGAGCCTTTGGCTATAATTGAGAATATATATCCCAAAAAACCTTCATTTAGGCCCTCAAAATGGTCCTGGAAGTTAAAAACTGCTAAAAATAGTAAATTGCCAAAATTGCCAGAAAACTGTTTTGAGCTAGTTGGAAAAGGTGGGTGGCCACCGATATCCACCTATATAAGGAGATATAAGAAACAAAACAAAAAATTGAATCCATGCATGAAGCTTCTCAAGATTCCAATAAAGAGCTGTAAGACTTCCGACCTACAATACAGGTTGCATACGTCTAGATGCAACAACTAGATTTAGTTGCAGAGACATAATGGAAAACATTGTTGGCTACTAAGACAATGCATCCAAATGTGGCAGTAGCACAATATTTTGTTGTGGGAGCCTCCATTTTAGCAAGAAAGTGGTAGGATCATGTGGAGCATTATGACAACTTCTACCAGCAGGCCATCAAAATTGTGTCGAAGTTGAGCCCTCCATTTGAAGAAGGCCCTGAGAAAGACATGAAAGGTTGAACTACGATGAGTCAAAGGTTGTGGTCAAGGCCTGTTGGACCCTCTATTTTTGGAAATTCCAAAATTTTTGGAAATTTCTCCATGCCAACAGGAAAACTAAAAGTATTGGAAACAATTAGAAGAACTGAGAGCTAATTGGAAGTATATCAACAATGAAAACAGTCAAAAGCACCATGTGTTAGTTGGTCCCTAAAATTTATTTTATTTTTGATATGATATGATGAACATGGATCTATGTTTATATATGCATAATTACTTCATCCTTGTCTACTTATAATTTGAGATTAGTCATTGCATGTCTTTGGGTAGTAATATATGAATCTAAGAAGTGAAAAGATAGATATGATGTTGTGTTCTCCTTAACTCGCTTCACCAAATAAATATCAGCTACGCTTCGAGTGATACCTACTTCCCTTGCGGAAGGTTGAATATGCCAATGTACCTAGACTACATTGGTGCCTTTTGTTGGTAACTTCTGAGAACCCTAATCTAGATTTTTCACCAATAGACATATGATCATTTGGAGGTTGCCACCTTGAAGAGGAAAGTGAACATTGCTTTCATAAACAAGGGTATTGTTATTTGTGATATTTTGATTCTTCTACAATTTCCTATTGTTGTTATGATCTACCATTTCTACTCTAAATATTTCTATATTTTGTTATCTCTTCTTTGAAATTTCTATTTTGCTAATAAATAACACCACATTACCATCAATAATTAATGTGTTCACATTGGATGCCATGACATGCTTGGTAATATGAAATCTACTTATTGAATTGAAAATGTTTTGAGAATCATTGTTTGGTCTAAGACATTAGCATATTAGTGTTGGACTCCCATTTTTTCCATAATTAAAACACCTATTTTTCCACTACCATTCCACTTCTATACCTAAAAATGGCCATATTATCCTAGAAATCCATGTCTTTAAGCCTTAAAAATTGTAACAAGAATTTAAAAGTAAGGATTAATTATTTTAATGTATTTCCTAAGTTTTTGGTAGAATTTATTGAGTTTTTGAACTAACATTTACTAATTAAGAATTTCAATTGAGTTCCTACACTACTATGGAGTTATGGTACCTAAGTTTGTAGGTTCATATATGTGTGCGCGCCTAGGTGGAAAATGCTCTCATGGGTTTTGAAGATATAGCCCCCAGCATGATTTGTGTCCTTTGGTTCACACCCAAGTCACAAATCAAAGTCTCTAGCCCTGAACAAGGGTTCTCATTCAAAACAACATGTCAAATTAGTAGAAATCAACTTCTGAGGAGATTTTTGGGCAAATGAAAAAAGAATCTGACAAATCCCAAAATCTGGCACAGTTAGGGAGATATCGAGGTTTTCCTAATATGGGTTTTACCAAATTTATGTTGCGTCATGTTTTCAATATATTCAATTGATTTCAATCCATATCTAAAAGGATCCATGAATAGCATAAGGGATCAATGGTTGATTCAATAGATTTCCATAGGTTCTAAGTTTCTCCTCAATGATTAAAAGGAATCAAGGATGATTTGGTTTAGCCATATCTCCACTATTTTCATACTCTAGTTTTTTAGGATGCAGGGGACCGCTTCGATTTTCATTTCTAGAATATTATATATATTGTAATAATATATAATGTAAATGGAGAAGGATAATGATGCTAAGATTCTCAAATTGAAGATACACAATATTGTATTGTTGTCCTTTTTTATTAAAAGTATGATGTACCAATATTGTTACATGTTGTAACTCTGCTCTACTTCCAAATTAATCAATACAAAGTTCAGTTATTGTTGATGGTGCATATTTGATTTCCTTACTGTAAGTTTTTCATCTCGCTACTAGATGGTAAGGGACCACCACCTGGGATGCGTAGTTGATTTGTAATTTTATTATCTTAGTTTAGTATATTATTTTGATTATGTTCTTTAGATAGAGGGTATGAATTGTAGAGTTAAGTATAAGTTTTACCCTTTATGATCCATATCATTTTATGAGTAATTTAATCTGTAGCTAATTTGTAGCTTCTTTTGTCTCTGAAGATGATAATAATTCACATTTCATTACTTATTAGTGGATAAGTGTTTGAAATTTAGTGATATGTTGTTTCTTCTCTTGCATTTCTTTTATGTGAGTATACATTTACAAATTCTTGGTTTGATTAATACAATTACTAGATTTTCAAAAGAACTAATCCAATAACTAATACAAAATACAGGGACACGATAAAGTGAAAGAATGTATTATGTTCCCTCTTGTGAGGATGGATCTTGAGAACCTGGTAACTATCTCCATTAGGCTTTCTATTACTTTATTATGAGCTAATGAATGTGTTAAGGTGAATGATAAGATCTAATATGATTCACAGTTGCACATAGTTAGATTATCTGGATGCAAAAGCGCAGTGCCACCATATACAAACTTGTCACAGTTAATATATCAGTTGTGAATGGAAGTGTAGAAGAATGCAAGTGTAGAAGATTTGTTGTGGATCGAGTGTGATCTATGGATTGTACTCTTGAGCTAGTACATTCAATATTTGGTCAGTATCTCGCACAAGAGGCTTCAGGTAACCTTTTTGGCTAACTGATTCAAATACTAGCTTGGGTAAAACTATGTTATTAGATTTAGATAGCATATTATATTTAGTTGTGCAAAGTAACTAAAAACATCTTTTATTCAAATATAACCTTACATATGGTAGCATGAACACTTGAGTTAATAAGTGAAGGATTGCACCCTGAACTCTAGAATGGGATTTGAACAAGGGAATTAGTCATTAGCCTATGCTCTTATATTGTTTACCAACATTCTGATTTCTTTTTGTGTGTGAACAACTTAAACCTCCATTGATTGAAATTAGGATGAGAACAGATAAAGGACATGTGCATACATATATCAGTGATATACGCATGACATGTGGAACTATTGAATTCTTCCCATACTCAATATCAATAATGTGGACAAAGCGAAGTTGTTCAAGATTGTTTGCATGCTATTTTGTTTTTGTTTTATGAATGATTGGAGCGCAATGTGGTTTACTTGTCTTCTGAGAAGTTATAATAGTTTAACCTTCCATATTTTTCCTACACATATTGTGTATAGAACTCATAAGTTTACAAACCAGATTGACAAGTAAAATGGTTTATTAATGACAATTAATTGACCCAACAACTAGTATATAGTTGAATGTGTTCACAGAGACACCAATTCCATTGTAGAAATAATTTCCTTTATTATTGTTTGTCTCCTTATGAACTAGGGTCACATAATAACCATACCATATGAAGGGTACACTTTTCTTTCTCATGAACTAAGACTTGTCTTAAATCTAAATTGCTAACATAAATTTGAAATGAGAGATATATGTATGAGGGTATAATCTTAGGGAGTGAAACAAAAACATACCTTACTCATGACCATTGAAAAATGTCATGGAAAGTTTTGTGAAATCCATACAAAGTTTTGATTTTGAATTTACATGAGCATATGCATATGGATGCTTGTCATTGAGAAAAGTTATTTTTCTATTGTTAGGTCAATCATTATTTTCATATATATTTGCTTTGACCTTTATTTTGATTCAAACAAAATACACTAAACTCTTTTGAATTAAAGCACTTGATTACCCTCCACTTGTTGGTGAAGTAGATGGGATATGTTATAGTTGATAGCTTAACAGTTCCCATAAGTTTGGTTTCTATGTGTTGATGAAATCAATAAAAATAAATATTATGTAGTAGATATAAATTCAGAGGGGCTTCACTTGTTGGCCAATTTCCGTTCATGTTCATTCATAAAGGATGTTTTAAAATTGTGAAAAATTAAGTTGATATATTGTTTCATATTAGGGGCTAGGGAGGTCTTTTTTAATTGAAGAAAAAATTATAGGTATTAGGAGTAGGGGGAGTGGGGGATGTGAATTTTTTTAGGGATGGGGGAGTTTATATGTATTGCAAACATGTTATAAGTAATAGGCGATGAATTGTTGGGAAATGAATCAATGCACAATCAACAATGGTGAAAATCTCTTTCGAAAGAAGAAATTAATAGTGAGGTCATACCTTTTCCCCTTACTATGATCATCCAAATCCTTTGTATGGAAAAAAATATTGAGAACCAGAGCCCCTCTATTGCATACCTCTATATGTATCAATTGTCTTAATCCTCCTTTTTATATGTATTTATGTATGTAGGGATTTATCTCTAATTTTATTATGGTTTGCATTGTTTTGGGTTGGTTCCATGCATTCATAAAATCACATACCTTGAACCCATATTAAGGGAAGAGGGCGTTCACTAGTTCAAGGGGCTCTCTTTCAAACCTGAAATTTTGACCATATGAGGCTCTTTTGGTGATTCAAATTAGGATAATGAGGGTTTTTAGGTTTTTACAACAATGACAAAGCCAATATCACCACACAACATATATGGTCCCTCCATACAACCTGATGGGGATGTGTACACTTTCCTGTTTTCACTACATGGCGAGAGGATTATGATTACCTTGATGTTGTTGATCTCAACCAACTAATCAGATCTCTTGTTTGGAAATATGGGTCTAATCCATTAGATGAAAATAATCCCCTTATGTTGTAACCTCTGACCTTAATTGTAATATATGAAAAGATATAATACAATGATAGAGTACAAGGAAGAAATGATTCATTTATTGTTAGGGACCTAACCTCCCCAACCCCTCACATAGGTAGCATAATATATTTTCCATGTAATAAAAGTCGATATTAATAAATAAGGCCTAGTTAATAATGTGAGCAAGTATAATGTAAGAAGACTTAATAGAAGCTTTCGCTTCTAGAAATATCTTCCTCTAGATTGTTCTTTTGAAGATAGATTTAGTATAAATAGGAGTAGACGACATGAGAAATATTTGTATTGAGAATTATTGTAATAGAACATTTCTCTGTTGGAGGTTTCCCCTCAAAGAGGCTAGTGAACATTTATTTCTATCAATAAAGGTATCATTACTATGTTGTGGTTCTCTACATTTTGTTTAGTTGGTATTTTTTGTAATATTTATGTTTTCAACTTGATATGATAGATATGGTACCTAACAAGTGGTAGCAGAGCACTTTCTTGGGTAGCAATTGTGGGTTATTTTTTTTCATGGTAGATATCTGTACTGCCAGTGAATTCAAAGAACAGAGCTCTGTCATTCAGCGGGTAAAACTGCAGTTGGGAAGACTACACGTAGGAAATACAGAAGGTTGCACGGGGACACTTGAAACTAAGTTTCTCCCTATTGGACACCTTTACAACCTCTGTTGGTACCCTTTGAGAAGTACCACATCATAAATAATTTGTATTTGACCATCACTCCCACGTATCGTTCGGTATAGCGAGATCCCCCTAGGTATCCTAAAAGAATCCCTAAATCAACCGATCAGCCACTTGAATGCTATAGTGACACCAAGAAAAACACTCGAGAAGATACTCTCTAGTCTCTAGGTAATCTGGTAGTAGGACTAAGGGTATGTTCGAGCCTCCTTATTGTTACACATCGAAATTACTCACTTCAATAGTGTCGCAAGTGTTGTCATTACAAGTGTCGCATTTTGTTCACAAGTGTCGCAAGTGTCAAGAAAAGCATACTTCCATAATGCCTATGTCGTAGCTATAATGACATCAGAAAGACACTTGAAACACCTCAAACATTTGATTTGGAAGAAGAGGAATGGTTAATTGGGTTTATGAACCTCTTTCCATTTGAAAGAACCACTAAAATTGAGTTTTTAGAGGAGAGTGCTCCCCTATACCTCTCTCAGGAGTGTTGGCACCCCCCTATAAACTATTAGGGAGTGTTATAACACTCCATCTGCCCTTTTGGAGGAGTGCTCCTACTCTCAGGAGTGCTGGAACCCCCCTATACATTACTAGGGAGCGTTATAATGGTCTGATTGCCCTTTTGAGGGAGCACTACCTATTCTGGGAAACAATTGGTTTGTTGAGAAGAATGGGGGAAAGATCTCTTCAATCTTTGAAGGCAGTTGGATTCGAATCCTTGGTCAAGCCATGATATTAGGGAATATCCCTAACTTAAGGAGGAAAATCCTCAACTTACCCTAAAGATATCTCAAGTGGTTGGGCCTCTCTAACCTATATAAGCATGCCCTCTCATGGTGAAAAAGGGGGGGATTGGAAGCATGAAACCTATGATTTCATAGGAAACACACAGTGAAGTAGAGAAGAATAATCAATGAAGATATTTTCATTCTTATCGTGGGTGTTTTGAAGCAAGTATTAGACAAGGAGGACTTGATGAAGCTGCTACACTCGCATCTATGGTTGTAAGATTCCTTCATTGTTGTTCTCATTAATATGATATGCTTGGCCTATTTCTTTCTAGTTTGTGCTTAATATCACATGAAGTTGTCTCTAATAGACAGTTCTATTTCAAACTAATCTCAATAGAGTAGGAAGTGGTTGTATCTTTGTTTGTCTACAGGGCTTATCAAGGAGCACAAGATTGGAGCTCAATTCGGACTGTGCAAGGACAAACACCGGTAAAAGGTACTCCTTTTTTCTTTCCTCCTCACACATTAGTCCATCTAGATCTAAAAGGAAGTCAGTGACCATGATAAGCATCTTTTGTCTTAAGAGTTAAGAGTCTAGCTCTTAAGAGGAGATCTACCTATCCACAGGGAGATTTTCCTTCAACAGAAATTGGCGACTCCACTGGGGATCGAATCAAAACTATTGTTTTTGGTTTTCCTCATAGACCTTGTCTTACCCTTTGTTATTTTAGGCCTTTTTCACCCTATATGTCTGATTTCACCTACTGATTGAATCCTTAGTCCATCACATGCATCTTGATTGACAAAAAATTGACTGAAATTTTGGGTTTTTGGACAATTTTCCGAGTTTTTGAAGCTTGGCGCCCCTGTGCCTATGTTAGCCGAACGCCAACACTCCTTGGAAGTCTTAGAAAGATATTTATAACTCTCTGGTGTCCCTTACACCAGAGCGCCAACCTCTCCTTTGCAAAAATACCTTCCAAATTTGCATTTTCTGAGGTCGAGACCCTGTTTTTTCACTTATTGAGCTTCTTTGTGACTCAATGCTTCTTCCTTTTGAACTTTGACATCCTTCCCTATGATAAATAAGCGCTTTGTTGTTCATATTTTGAGGTGTTCTTCTTCATTTTGAGTTTTTCTGTTGTTGAGAACTTGAAATCAATCCACTGCTTTCTTCTCTCGTATCCGACTGAGCAGGAACTCTGGTGAAGGGCATCAGAAATCTATGAATCATCTTATTTGTTTTTTTTTGAAGTCATCGTTCTTAAACATCTCTCTTTTGTGTGAATTGTTTTATTTTTCTTTGTTATCTTTTGTTTTTTGTTTGCTTCTTGTTTCAATCACAACAAGAGGGTGTGTGCTGTGTGTGCGAAATCTGATCATGCATGTCTGAATCTCCTTGATCTGAAAGGGTAGTTGGTAGGAGAAGTTTTTGCATTGAATTAATCATCATTCGCATACAAACGACAAAGATACATTTTAGTGATTGGTTTTCATATTAGAAGGTGTTTTTGAAAACGTTTTAGCATCGCATTGGATTCGATTGAGAACCAATTGATTGAGGACATTTCATATTAGTGTTTGAAAGTGAAAATGACTCTTTTTCTTTCCTTTAAATAGGCGTTCATTGAAAATAAATGATTGCTTATCATCTTTCATGAATCTTTTTGGGAATTGAGTCCTCATCTCATCAATTTCATTTTCGTGCACCCTTTGAGTAAAGAACAATTGTAAAACAAATGCTAATTAAAACTTATCTAGAACATTTTTTTGTTTTTAGGATCTTCCACCAACAATAGACTAGGGTTAGCACTTTGGATTAGGTTGTGAGTACAAATCTCCAAAGTTTTCAAAACAAACATTAGCATCCTGAGCTAGGGAGAGTCAAATCCAATTGTCATATTGGTTTTCTGGGATCCCCCTCTCACATAGGGGTTACACACGAGGTCGCATTCGGGAGAATTATGGATATTATCCCTATGTGGTTCAACTGTTTGTAGTGGTCAAATCATATATTGGGGGTCACTTGGAGGTATACCCATGATTATGTGTGGGAGACTCTCGAGTTGATTTTGGGCTTGTTATCCTACCCATACGTTTCGGATCGGACTGTCGAATGAACCCGCCCAGGGACTCACTGCAAATTGGTGTCTTTAGTTGCCATAATCTTTAGGTACTTACACAAGGTGACGGTGAAGGGAAGTCTCACTGTACCTGGAATAGACATTGGTCAAACTCACTCAGGCTCCTTGGAGGGTAAATCCACAATTACTGCATGGAATCTTGCACCAAGGTGAAAGTCCGTTAAGAAAGTCGCCATTGTAACTATTCCACCATATCCTAGCCCCTTCTCGACTTGATCACGCGACGTTGGATTTCATCACCAACTAGTACGGTCATCGAGAGAAGTTTTGTTTGCTTGGTTGATTCCTAGATTTTATTAGTGTGTGTTGTTTCTTTTTGTTAGCTGGCCCTAGATTTTCAGTGTGTTCTGTTATTCTCCACAATTGAGCCTGCTGACGACAGAGGTATTCATCGATCACGTAGGATGCAAGGGATGCCTCCAGAAGGCTATCAACCTTTACCTCCTAACCCTCCAGAAGACAACTACCGTAGAGAAGTAGAAAATCAATCCGACGCTGGAAGTTTTATTGCTCCTCCATTAGATAACTCAGAAGGTGCTTTGGTCACAGTTGAAAATCCCACTACATCTGTGTCGGTAACTCCTCTCGAACCACTTTTGGTTCATTTAGACTCCCTTGGGAACGTCATAGACGAAGATATCCCATGATTACTGGAGAGGATCTTTACCGAAACATATATGGGATCCATAGAACCAATCTTTGGTGACAAGTATAGGACTCTTGTTCGTCCTAGCACTGCAGTAGAAACCAATCCCACACCTGCTCAGTCTGTATGGAGGACTTCATCGGGACACAATCTCTATGAACATTTCGAATCCTTTCGACAACCCTTTCATCCTCGTAACCCTCCTAGTGAAACAGGACCATCCGGTCAAACCATGAATCACCTAGTCGATCAGGTTTTTAATCCTACTGCTACACCAGTACAAGTCCATCCTAATGCTGGACTCATCACCTCTACTCATCTCCAAAGCACTTCAATCTCTACCCCCGTTTCTACAAGTTTTTACTCTACAACTCCACATGTTCCACACGATCCTACTGGGACATCTTCTCACCCGAGAATGCAGAGCCCTGCTGGCCAAACACAACCAGCTGTAGGGAAACCACCATCTAATTAACATTTCCCTCTTGGAGGACTACCTTTCCATGGTGGTCCTACCCCTCTTGGGGGACAACCCCCTTTACATGCTCCTCCTGGAGGGAAACCTCCGTTTGCCAGTCATACCCCGGTTGTAAATCCACCGCTGGTAGGGGGAAAACCTTAGTTTGTTGGAAACCCTTCACAATCCTGGGGAGTATCTTCAGGAGGCACTTTTACTCAACCCCACATTGGGGGGCACTCATATAATAACCAACTAGGAGGAGTATCCAATCCTGTTCCTTTCAGAACATCTTATGGAGAACCTTATCTGGGTAGCATCCCAAACACCACCTGGAGTTCTCCGGGACCACAGTCTTATCCTCCTCATGGGTCTAATGTGTATCCGCCTCTAGGATCTACTCCTTACCATTCTCAAAGGAAAAATGTCTATCCTCCTCATGGACAAATAAATCACCCAGCCTATAATGTTTAGAACCCACCAGGTTATGCCAATGTTTCTCACCCATCATCAAATCCTATTTATCCCAACTAGCAACAACCGTATGTAGGAGGACCTACTGGTTACAACTATCCACCTAACCCAGTTTATGGTCCTACTGGTGTTCCTATGCCACATCAGTATCATTCGCAAATTAACCGACAACTACCTTTCCTTGCGACTCTGGATCTCCCAGACTTGTCTCGGTTAACTAATGATCCTATTTCTCATTCATTGGTTTGGCCAGTCATTCCAACTAAACTTCCTTATGATATTCCAAAATTTGACGGAAACCCTAGCGAATATCAAAACAACCATGTGATGAATTTCCATTTGTGGTGTTCATCAAACTCCCTCATAGATGATTCTGTATGTTTGCGTCTTTTCCAGCGAACACTTACCGGTTTGGAAGCAAAGTGGTATATTGAACTACCACGTGCTTCTTTTCACGATTTCAATTCCCTTGCCATGTCTTTCCTCACGCACTTTCAACTGCCTATCCGCTACAATATGGGTACTGAACTCTTGACCTCCCTTCATCAAACTAACTCCGTGCATATCTCTGACCATATTCATGAGTGGAGGCGATGACGAAGGATGATCAAGGAAGTCATTCTTGACATACTATTGGCGGAATGGTTTACTAAATCACTGTTACCCCCGATCGCTCACGATGTTGCTATGGGTGGTGCGGTCATAGAGGAACAAGACATTACTCAGGCTCAGTATTTAGATTTGGTTTATTCCCAATCTGGTACTTTGTATGATTTGCTTCTGAATGCTGCTCAAGCTAATACCGATCCATCTAAACCATCTTCCTCATCTCATGCGGATGGTGTTATCGGTTTCGTCAAAACTCAATCTATTTCCCAATTGCTCACACTCTCCTCTACCTCTTCTCAAACTCAGATCTTTGAGGTGAATGTAGTTTAATCTGCCCCTTCACAACAATCCGGAGGTAAGAATAAGACAAAGAATAAATCAAAAAATAATAATGAACAACCAAAAAATCAAACACCTGCTATCGAAAAGCAACCACAACGGAAATTGAAATTCTCATGTATCATTTGTGGTGACGATCACTACACTCGATATTGTCCACTTCGCAATGAAGTGGCCAAAATTTTCCAAGGAAAGTCACAACCCGCTGTGCTTACTCAGCCTTTTTCACAGCAGTAATCCATGGTTGCTCAAACCCCCTCTCCAGGGGGAAGTTCTAGTGATTCTCATGATGAGGCCTCATCGAGTGCACATATTTATATCTTTAATGGGATCAATTTGACCACTCACTCTAAGACATACGACACACTAGGTAACCCTGATAAAGGAAAAGACGTTAATGGTATTGGTACTTTACCAGATCCATCATCGTCCTCCGTTAGTATTCCATCGGTTAATCCTCCATATGGACCACTTCGGACTGAGAAACCCACGTTTGACTCTATCTTACACCCTCCTAAGAGCACTATACGTAAATCTACCTTTAATCCTAGTTCACGTGCTGCCCAGAACTACAACATTGTTGAAAATTTGGCTCAAGCACCGTGTGCTATGTCTACGTTAGAAGTTCTACAGCACTGCCCCAGTCAACGTAGAATTCTCTTAGCTGCTCTTGGAGCTGTTGATCCTGAGTCGTCCAACCATATCATGTTTAACCTGGATAATTATGCGTCTCGACTCTCCCACCAACTTGCTTCCAAGTTGATGTTGTTGTTCATAATCAACAAATCCACCGAACTATTATGGATGAGGGAGCCTTGACTTGTGTCATGTCTTTGGTGTCTTGGAAATGTTTAAAATCACCAGCACTCAACAAATCCCCAATGATGTTACACACCTTCGACGGGTGAGGTTTTCATCCCTATGGGCTTTTACAGTCCCTGCCCATCCAATTAGGTGGCAAAACTGTTATTGTTGATGTCGATGTGGTCGATGCTCCCCTTGATTACAACTTGTTACTTGGAAGAAGTTGGTTTTATGCTATGACTGTCATTGCCTCATTAGTTTTTCGATGTGTCCAATTTCCTCATTAGGGCAAAATTGTCACTGTTGATTAGTTGAATTTCTACACGACCGATGCTCGTGTTCCTGCTACCAACAATATTCCTTTCTTGGGAGACCATAAGATCACGTATGAAAGCATTGGTGTTGGCTTACTAAAATATTCTAGCCTTATGGGTACCTTCCCTACACCACTTCCACCGACTGCACATCATATTGCCACCATCGATATGATTTCGACCGCGGCTTATCAATCTTTGGAATCATATGACCCTTGGATTGTACCTTCTCCATTGGAATTCGATGCACTAGGTGACACCGTGCCACTTAGTCTAGCCGAAACATCATACATTTCTACCCAATCCACTTCTCCCTCATCGGATGACCAACATCTATTGGCGCCTAACGTTTCCTCGATGCAATCACGATTGAGTTCCTTGTCATCTGTGACCGGCCACATTTCCCCAATTTTTCCTTTTGATGAATCTATGTCGGAAATGCTTCACATTGACAAGTTACCTCAGGATACTAACCATCACCGATCCTCTTTTCTTCCCCCTCGTGAAGAAATTCAGGTAGATATACAGTCTATCTCCCCTCCTGATGTCGATTTTCTATCGTCTCCCATGCTTTCAACTTCCGATGATTTGGATCCGGTAGTAGACATGGTGATTTCTTCGGTAGGGTTATTAGAGCTTGATATCCTTACTCCTATCGCGACCCTCGACATGTATTCCTTCCTAAGTGATTATCTTCCATCCAGTGAAGATCTCTTGGAAGCCATGAACGATTTTTGTCCCTTGCCATGGTATCCTTCTAGAGAATTATCCTCTTGGAAGCCATGATCAAGAAGCAGTCACGAGCATAGCTTCTCTTCTCTGTAGCAAGCTCGTTAAAAAATGAAACAGAGGCCCTGAGCATAGTTCTTTTCCTGTGTCAATATCATTAGAAAATGAAATAGTCACCTCTCTTGAACCTTCTTTTCATCCACCCTTCTCCTTTTTCTCATCTACTAGAGAAATTGATGACAACATCAAAATCGGTGAATGAATTGAAGCTTGGAGGGCATGTCTCCAGCCTTTGTTGATCATTCTGGAGTTAAGCCACTAGCTTTCATGCTGGGGGCATACCAAGCTTAATTTTTTTTCTTTCTCGTTCTTGTAAATACATGAGAATGTATCCGAGTAGACTTTTATCTCTTTTTCGGACCTGTATGAACACACAAAAAAGGAACCCCCTAGAGTCTCATTTAAGCTCTTTTCAGACTCTCTAAACATGAAAAGATTGTCGAGTGATCTTGCTTCCTTTCCCACTCGTTAAAAGGTTTAAAAGGGCATCTTTTGAGTGATAATTTATCTCTTTTTCGGCCTCGCGAGACTAACATTATGAAAAAGGACAACACTGGAGTCATCTTTAAGTTCTTTTCAGACTCTCTAAAGATGAAAAGATTGTCGAGCAACCTTGTTCTCTTCACGCTCGTTAAAGTATTTGAAGAAAATGTCTGTTGAGCAATAGTTTATCTCTTTCTCGGTCTCATCAGACTACTTTATGAAAAAGGAACTGAGAGAGTTCTCTTTTAAGTGTTTTTCCAGGCTCTATAATCATGAAAAACCTTGGAGTTTTCCGTCTTTGGACTCACTAAACAAACATCGACAGGCCCATATGGGACCGAACTCTTACTTCTTCTAGTTCATTAAAAAGGAAGAGGAACTTATCGAAGGTGAGTCATATCGAGCATGTGTTACCCTCCTTGAGCTCATTAAATTAAAAAGAGGTACTCATCTATCTGGATGGGGGAAAAAATTGAAAGAAGCAAGCCAAGCAGTTTTTGAGAACATTACCAAGTAACTCTTAGAGTCGCCCTTGAACACGACACTTTGTCTTTGTGCACATATTAATCCATTGAACCTCTATACTGAGCCAATCCTTTGAGTTTTTATTACTCCTTTGGGTCACCCAATGAAATTCATAGTATCCATTACATCATCGTGTTTTGGTCCATGTCATGTTTCTGCTATTGTGCCTCAGTGTTCAAGGGAAGTATCAGCCTCGAGAGTCAGCCATCAGAAATATATTGTCTCAATACCCATGTCAGTCCATGTTCATTTGATATACCAATTACATCTCTGTGTTCGTTTCGTGTCATTGATAGGGGATACATCAAGGCCCTCCTTCAACGAGTCTATTCCTGTCGACTTCAACACATTATCCAGGAACTAGACTTAGAAACCAGTTAGTACTTTGGGACCTGCATGCCTCAATTGCAGGCCTCCTCACATTCGACAATGGGTTTACATCATTGACCTCTGATCGGATGATTCCACGGATGTTTGACTTCATCTCATCCATTCACATTCATTGGAATGTACTAGAGTACCTTAGGAATCATTGACATTAATGATAATTTCCCTCTCACTTGTTAACGGTTTACATCATTGATTAGTAATCAAGTGGTTTCTGCCATGTTCAACATCAGTACATCTATTCACATGGTTATATTCATACTACATCGGGATCAGTAAGAATACCCTGGGTTGAGTCATCACTCTTATATGTACTATGCCCAGGTTGCGATGGAGTTTCTTTTCAACAATGACACATATACTGTCACATAGATCCACTTTGTATTGGTCGTGGCTATGTCTTGTCATCTCATAGATCCACTGTGTATTCTTCATGGCTACGATCAGTTCAGGTCATAAAATTATAGATCCACACTGTATCCTCGGTGGCTATACCTTTTATCAATACAATTATGGATCCGCAATGTATTTTATGGTGGCCATATCATGCAAGTCTTGATCACCCAAGCATAGGTATGCTTGCCTTGGGTTTGAAACATGTCATAATATTTGTTGGATGTTTGTGTGCAGCTTTTGTCAGGTTCTCTACATATATACCCTTGCTTGAAAGTCTACAAATAATTTCGGCTATCAGTTCTCATCTTCTAACTTCATACTTTGGGGGGCAATCTGTTACACATTGAAATTACTCACTTTGATAGTGTCACAAGTGTCGTCATTACAAGTGTCGCAAGTGTCGCATTTTGTTCACAAGTGTCAAGAAAAGCATACTTCCATAATGCCTATGTCATACCTATAACGACATTAGAAAGACACTTGAAACACCTCAAACATTTTATTTGGAAGAAGAGGAATGGTTAACTGGGTTTATGAACCTCTTGCCATTTGAAAGAACCACTAAAATTGAGTTTTTAGAGGAAAGTGCCCCCTATACCTCTCTCAGGAGTGTTGGTGCCCCCCAGCGTTATAACACTCCATCTTCCCTTTTGGAGGAGCGCTCCTACTCTCAGGAGTGCTGGCGCCCCCCTATACATTACTAGGTAGCGTTATAACACTATGATTTCCCTTTTGAGGGAGCGCTACCTATTTTGGGCAATAGTTAGTTTGTTGAGAAGAATGGGGGAAAGATCTCTTAAATCTTTGAAGGCAGTTGGATTCGAATCCTTGGTCAATCCATGATCTTAGGGAATATCACTAACTGAAGGAGGAATATCCTCAACTTACCCTAAATATATCTCAAGTGGTTGGGCCTCTCTAACCTATGTAAGCAGGCCCTCTCATGGTGAAAAAGGGGGGGATTGGAAGCATGAAACCTATGATCTCATAGGAAACACACAGTGAAGTGGAGAAGAATAATCCATGAAGATATTGTCATTCTGATCATGGGTTAGACAAGGAGGACTTGATGAAGCTGCTGCACTCACATCTACGGTTGTAAGTTTCCTTGATTGTTGTTCTCATTAATATGATATGCTTGGCCTATTTCTTTCTAGTTTGTGCTTCATATCACATGAAATTGTCTATAATAGATAGGTCTATTTCAAACTAATCTCAATAGAGTAGGAAGTGGTTGTATCTTTGTTTGTCTACAGGGTTTATCGAGGACCACAAGATTGGAGCTCAATTCGGACCGTGCAGGGACAAACACCAGTAAAAGGTACTCCTTTTTTCTTTCCTCCTCACACATTAGTACATATAGATCTAAAAGGAAGTCGGTGACCATGATAAGCATCTTTTTCCTTAAGATTTAAGAGTCTATCTCTCAAGAGGAGATCTACCTGTCCGCAGGGAGATTTTACTTCAACACTTATTTGCTGCCATAAGATATTAGGCCGAGTACTATTGTTTGACCCCACATGTATATTAAAGAGCTATAATAGAAGGAAAACCCTTGTCCGTAGGCACCCTAAAAACCCTAACCAGGGGGAACATACCAGACAAGGAACATATAGGATATTTTGGTTGTGCAACCTTACCTATACATTCTAATTGCAAAATTACTACATATTTTTACCTGTTAAGAATTTTGGCATTTCGACACTGCAATATTATTCAGGTTGGAGTATAACTCCGCAGGAGTAAAAAAAAAGTTTGGGTTTCTCCCACACCATTATTTGAGACCTATCTCATTCTATTCCCCTCTTTGCTCTGATTGTCATGATACTTATCATTTTTAAGCCTATTTGTTTTTCCTGTGGACCCATCCCCTTCCTGACACCCTTATTTCCCACTTACTCCATTGTATTCCTCTGGTTTTACTAATCGAAGTGGTATGTATTACTTATCTTCTTTTTGTTTCTATGGACCCACCCCTCATCCCTAAACGTATCCCACTCACGAAGATGAAACCAATCAGAAATTGAATTTTGACATTTATGTCCTTGATGCCGAAGTGGACTACATCCAAGAACAACTCAATAGATGAATTAATTAAATCAATTCCACTCTCAAACAATTCATGAAAAAATTGCAGGTTCCTTCCTCCTCAGACCCACCTCCCCTTGTTGAAGGTGTTGACTCCAACTAGCCTCTGCACTCTCATTCCAACTCCCTACATCATGGCCCCCATCTTCCCATAGTTGAGGTGAACAAATTTGATGGCTCATATACAATAGCCTAGGTGACTTAAATGGATTTTTTTTTTTACCTACATGGCATTATTAATGAGTTGACCAAACTTCATTATGATATTCTCTATTTGGATCCTGAATGATGGAAATGGTGAAAATGACATCTAAATGCACGCCAAGGGTATGTTTCTTGGACAAAATTTGTTGTTGATTTGTATGAACACTTTGAAATGGACACCCACCATTTAGGTCATTTGACGAAGTTGAAAAGTATAGAATAGTGGAATAATTTATCTCTTCCTTTGAGCCTTTGGATTTTTGAATAGAGGGTATGAGAGATTCTTTCTTTTGGGAATGATTTATCAGTGGCCTCAAGGATGAAATCTCAGCCCAATTCCTCATGGCTCGCCCCTAGAATTGGTTGGAAGCAACTAAATATGCCAAGGAGGCACAAAAGCTCATACTTGCACAGAGCACAAAACCTGCTTCTATTGCCTGCCCTAAACCCCCCACTCTTTCCCCTCAAACCACTCCTCTCAAGGTCAAAATATTAACATGATAGAAAGTGGATGAACGAAAACTCAAGGGTCTTTGTTATAATTGTGATGATAAATACTTTATAGGGAACAAGTGTAACGAACAAAAACAAATTATGGAAATATTAGAGGATGTTTTTTATGAAGATGATGAGGTTTCAACTGAGGCAGTGCTACCCCAAGTGGATGATCTTACGTCACCCTCTGATCCTCCTGAAGTTGAACCCCTGATTTCTCTTAATGATCTCACTATTTTTTCTATTCCCCAAACCCCCAAGTTAATTGGCTACATTAAGCACCGAAAACTCATCATCCTAGTTCATAGTGGAAGAACTCATAATTTCATTCATCGCCACTTTTCCCAATAGATCGATTGATATATATGTGTATTCAACAATTTTTAAATCATGATTTCCAGTGGTGGTTCCATGAAATGCGGGGGGAATTGTGAAAATGTGTTCCTATAAATTGTTCAGTATCACTTGAAATATCACATGTTTTCTATTGACATGGGTGGTTGTGACATTGTACTTGGTGTTGAATGGATACACACTCTTGGCCCCATCACCATGGATTTTAAGGATTTAACGATGCAATTCCTATAAGAGGAATGATAGTACAAATTCCAAGGAATTACAATAGGTTCTCTGGAGATCATCAGTTCCCATTGCATGGAAACATTACTCAAAAAAGGTCATTCTGGTATCATTTCCCAATTCCATTCTATTCAAGCAATTGAGACATCCTCTGTCCATCCTAACCTCTAATCTATCCTTTCCCAACACCAAGTTTTTTTCCAAACTCCCCAGGGCCTTCCCCCCTACTATGGTGACAATGACCATTCCATTCTTTTAATCTTGGGAATTCTTCTTCCCAATGTTCACCCTTATCATCATCCCTTTTCTCAGAAAAATGAAATTGAGAAAAATGTCCAAGAGTTGCTAGAAGCAGGTGTTATATGTCTTGGTACCAACACCTATTCTTCCCCTGTATTCATGGTTGATCCGGATGGATATCGATTGACACCCACCTCTTCTAGCTAGCTCACATACAACTTTCATCTTGGAAATTATAGTTTTCATCTTGGCAGTTTTTTTCTATCTTTTCGAGTCCTAAACTTTTGGGGTTGTTTTGAGGCCCTAAACTACGTTTTTTGGGCCTGCCACAATCCCATTATACACGGAGGAAAAGTGTGACAACATAATGTGTATTCCTCGGATATACCTTTCCAACAGGATATCGTGTGCCTAAAACGAAGATCGTATGCAAAAGTTATGACCCTGGAAAGTTGATGTACCAACTTACCCCATTGGGGCCCACATGACTTTTGGCACTTCATCTCCCATGGTTAGGTTTTTGGATGTCTAGGGTTTTCTGTTTACTTATTGATGCTAAAAAGTCATGGAGGATTCATTGTAATTTTCTCAAAAAAATGCGCGTAGCCTCCACATCTCTTCTCAAAGATTAGCTACCACCATTTGAGCAAGATTGTTTTCATTCTGCATTTTACAGTTTCAACAAATTTCCTTATTGGATAGAAGTTAAGTTCCATCGTATCTCTGTTA
>ML801300.1:165250-182665 GCA_009831015.1 Picea engelmannii | reverse complement strand
CCTTGTATTCATGCTTGTGGCAAATGCATCCCATGTCTTGGGAAGACCATTGAGTACTATGTTCACCAATTCCTTTTCTGAAGTGATCTCTTCAATAGCTTGTAGTTGATCTCTTAGCTGGGAGATCCTTACAAAGTAGGATGCTATGTTGTCATCATCATTCATCTTCATGTCACGGAGCTCATTCTTCGGACTCATAACTTGTCCAATGTTTCTAACTGAGAAGAGATTTGTTAGGGCATCATACATCTTCTTCGATGAGTCAAGATGGGAGATGTAGGGTATCAAGTGGTATTTTATGGAATCCACTGTATACTCATGGAATTGATGTCAACGTCTTTGAACTTCTCCATAGCTGCAACGTTCTGCGGTTCCTTCTCTTCTCCTTCTTTAAACTCTGGCTTCACGATCTTTCCTTTCACAATATCCAACACTTTATTCTTAGCAAGGATGAGGTCAATCCTTGTCTTCCATGATCTAAAGTTAGAGGCCCCATCTAGCTTGTTCTCAGACTTCATAGAGTTCATCATGGCTTGATTGACTTGGTCAAACCCTAGATTTGACCAAAAATCCAAACTTCACGTCTTGGCCTTCTGAGAGTACCAGGAGATGTGTTGGGCTAGGGCGCATTGATCTATCCGGAGACTAGGTCAATCTTGTCACTTAAGGTGCCTCGACAAGAGGTTTAGGGTTTCTGCAACTGCTTCTACTGGTAACCCTGGCTGCAGTTCTTTTGGAAGCTGCTCTTGCTAGTAACCCTAGCAGTAGTTCCTCAACGAGCTTAATATCTAGCGGCTATGTTTCCTTCCAGCATTTTAGGCTGACTGAAGGGGTGTGGGCCCATAACCTGTTAGAATATAGAAGATGGTGTGCTCGTTTTACCATTGACGATACCCTCGTCACCCAACCATAGGTCGAAGCCTCCCTCCGAGCACCTTAACCTTGACTGAGAATTACTCTAGAAGCAAACCCTAGGCTAGATATCCAAACAAAGAGCATCACATCAGTCCTCAAGGATAGTGCATCACAAAAATCTGATCAAATGTTTCAAACCCTAGCCAAGAGATATTCAAGCCAATACTGAAACTAGTTGTTGCTGCAGCTGCACCTGCAACCCTCCTCCAAACCTACGCACTAGACTGCAACTGCAGTGCACACCAACTGGGAAACTACAATTCTAAGATGCTGTCAAATGAGAACTGGTGCCATGTATTTATAGTAATCCTGCCAGTTTGCTGGGGCCGACTTCTCCTTCTGGGTATGTGTCTGTTCAGTATATTATTATTAATTCTAGCCGACTTCTTCTCTTGGAGGCTAATAGCCTAAGACAAGGATTATAGGGTTATTAGCCAATTCATTAGGGTTTCTCTTGCTTCCCGGAGTCTTCTATTCTAGTCAGGTTCACACGTGGGGGTAAATACCTCCCGCAACTACCATAATATTAACATGGATGGCCCCAACTCTATGAGAGAGATCTTGACTTCACCAATACCTACCATATGATGGGCACAAACATAGTTGTCACTGATTTTCATTTGCAGGATGACTTGTTGTGCCATCTGGGCCATCTTTGTGTTCCATCAAGTGAGTGAATGAAGCTCATTTTGGAATCTCACTATAGTTGGGTGGCAAGACACTTCATCATATAAAAGACAGTGGAAGTGTTGCAACAACATTTCTATTGTCTGAAAATCTGAAAGGATGTCAACAATTATATCAGGTCCTGCACAGCCTGTGTCATTGCCAAACCAACCATTTAGAAACAAGGCATGTACACCCCTCTTCCTACTACCAACAGGCCTTGAGAATCCATCTCAATGGACTACATGTCAGGCCTTCCTTCAACCAAGCATGAAAATGACTCTTTTTTTGTGGTTGTTGATCGATTTTCCAAGATGGCGATTTTGGTCGCCTGTAAGAAGAGAATCATAGTAGAGGCCACTGCCATGCTCTTCTTTGATAGAGTGTGGGTACATTTTTGGATACAACAAACCATCATCTCAGATCAGGATATTCAGTTCCTCAGGACATTCTGGTCAAGCCTCTGGTCATGGCTGGACACCAAGCTCACCAAATCCACAATCTTCCACCCCCAAATAGATGGCCAAAACGAGGTCGTCAATAGGATGATTGTGCATATATTATGCATGTACAATTCCAAGAATTTGTGCACATGGGATGAGAGTCTTCCCTATGTTCAACATAGTTACAAAAGAGCCATACATATCTCAACTGACCACAACCCCTTTCAGGTGGAGTTGGGATTTCAACCATTGGGTCCCATGGATGTTGCACTATTGCTTGTGTCATCACAGGAAGAATCATCCCATGCACAAACCAAAGCTGAAAAAGCCGCCCGGTTCATTGAACACATCCACCAATAGGTTCAGGATATTTTGTAGAAGTCTAATGGCAAGTACAAACAGTGCCATGATCAACACCGGGTGCCACATAAGTTTCAAATGGGAGATAAAGTTTGGTTGCACTTGTAGAAAGAGCGCCTTATAGGACCCCATTGGAAGCTTCACCCACTCTTCTATGGAACTTACACCATCACAAAGGTTGTGGGTGACAATGATTTTGAGCTCAACATTCCCCCCTTCTTTGGCTTGAACCCATTTTTTAATGTGGACCTCCTTCGACCATACTTTCCACCCTTATTGGACACCTTAGATATAACAGAACAATTGACACTAACAGAGCTCAACCCTGACTACATGGAACAGGAAGCCACTAATCATATCATGGACACATAGGTCAAGGGAACTTGCTGAAAGAAGCTTCAGCTCTATTGAGTTGTCAAAGCGAGGAAACTCTTGCACCAAGGCAAGTGGCTCACCCAGGGAAAATTTAGGAAAAATTTCCTCATCTGATGGGGGAAATCGACACAATGGAGAGAATTGCTTCCTAAGGAGGGAGGATTGATCTAGATGGATATTGGTGGCCACCCACCTCTGCTATCTATCTCACATACAACTTTCATCTTGGTATTTTTTTTTCTAGTTTTTTGGGTCCTAAACCTTTGAGGCCATTTTTAGGCCCTAAACAATGTTTTTTGGGCTCGCCATAGTCACACCGTAGACAAAGTCAAAGTGTGATGAAATAATGTGTATTCCTCAGTTATACCTTTCCAATGGGCTATCATGCGCCTAAAACATAGATCGTATGCAAACGTTACAACCCGAGGACCTTGATGTACCAACTTACCCCATTGGGGCCCACACGACTTTTGGCGCTTCATCACCTAGGGTTAGGTTTTTAGATGTCTAGTTTTTTTTGTTTACTTATTGATGCTAAAAATGCCTAGAGACCTCATTGTAATGTGCTTAGATGAATGCGCATAGATTCCACATCTCTTCTAAGATATTAGCTACCACCATTTGAGCAAGATTGTTTTCATTCTACATTTTATAGTTTTAGCAGATTTTTTTATTGAATAGAAGTTAATTTCCACTATATCTCTATTATTTTTCTTTGTATATCTATGTTAAAGTTATAGATATGTGTTTCATTTTATTCCTCTCATAAATTCAGATCAATGGTCCTCAAGAAGGAAGGAACTTGGAACATGTGTCCTATTTTCCGTGCCCTCAACAGACTTACCATTAAGGAAAAGTTTTCCATTCTTGTCATAGATCACCTTCTGGATGAACCCAGTGGGGCTCAATACTTTACTAAACTTGACCTACATTATTTCTACCACTAGATATGTATGAAAGAGGAAGACATTTCGAAGACTACATTTCACACTCATGGGGGTCATTATGCGTTCTTGGTCATGCCCTTTGGTCTCTGTAATACCCCCTCCACTTTTCAAAGCCTCATGAATCATATGTTTCATCCTTTCATCTGTCACTTTTGTCATTTTTCTTTGATAATATTCTCATCTATAGTAAAACTTGGCACGCTCATCTCACCCATGTGGATCAAGTTCTCCATCTCCTCTCAAAGAAGAGACTATTTCTCAAATAGTCTAAATGTGCTTTTGGCACCTATTAAGTTGAGTACCTAGGTCATATTGTTGGCAAGGATGGTGTAAGGGTGGATCCTAAGAAAATTGAAGATATGTAGAATTGACCTTGTCCAAAAACTCTTAAATTTTTGCATGTTTTCTTGGGTTTAAAGGGATATTATTACAAGTTTGGTCAGAATTATGGAAAAATTGCAACTCCCCTCACAACTCTCCTTAAAACAAATTCTTTTAGTTGAGCTCTAGCACCTGACCAATCCTTCCAAGCCTTGAAAGAATCTATGTGCACTACTCCCTTCCTAGCACTACCTGAATTCACCAAGACCTTTGTTCTGGAATGTGATGCATCAGGGAAAGGCATTAGGACAACCCCCATGCAATATGGATGACCTTTGGATTTCACTAGAAAATAGTTGTCGGAGCGACATTTGGGCCAATCACTCTATGAAAAGGAAATGTTATCTATTTTGCATGCATTGGATCTCTGACACCCTTATCTATTAGGGCAACACTTCCAAATTAAAATGGATCATCAAAGCCTTAAGTATTTCCTAGAACAACAAATTTTATCCCCAGA
Source organism: Picea engelmannii (assembly GCA_009831015.1). NCBI lineage: Eukaryota > Viridiplantae > Streptophyta > Pinopsida > Pinales > Pinaceae > Picea > Picea engelmannii. Next base: position 178,118 of record ML801300.1, on the reverse strand, counting down.
GAAACAAAAATGGGTCACTAAGTTGTTTGGGTATGATTATGGGATAATCTACAAGAAAGGAAAAGAACATGTGGTGGCTAATTCCTTTCCCAACAATATGAAGAAGGAGGGTCCTTCTTTTCCCTCTCATTCATTGTCGTAGATTGGCTACAGGTTGTTCTCTAGGAATGGTGGCAAGACCCCAAACTTTCTATCATAATCCAAAAACTACAACAAGATCCTCAAGATTCTCTAGGGTACTCTTAGCACAATGAAGAGATTCACTATAAAGTTCGGCTATATTTAAGAAAATAGTAGACCCTTAAATCCATGATGATCTCTAAGTTTCATGCTTCACCTACAGCTGGGCTTTCAAGTTTTTCCAAAACTTATGAATGGGTCAAACATTCTTTTTTGGGGGATGGTATGAAACAAGACATCCACACCTTTTTGGTCGAATGTGATACATGTCAACTTCATAAGGGAGAGACTGTCAAAACTCAAGGCACACTCCAATCGATTCTTCTTCCACCTACTATATGGATGGATTTGTCTATGGATTTCATCGTTGGATTACCTAAATCAGGCAATAAGTCAATCATCATGGTGGTCATGGATTGTCTTTCCAAATATGCTCATTTATGTGCTCTTTGGCACCTATTCACAGCCTCCACAATGGCTCAAGTTTTTATGAATAATATCATCAAACTCCATGCAATGCCTCATTTTATTGTTTCAAACCATGATCCAACTTTTACTGGGAATTTCTAGCAAAAATTATTCAAGCTCCAAGGAACCCAATTGCATCTCAGCACCACCTATTGTCCCCAAACTAATGGCCAATCTGAAATAGTTAACAAGTGTTTGGAAACATATTTGAGGTGTTTTGCGTCAGAAATAAAAAATCAGTGGGTTCAATGGTTACCCCTAGTTGAATGGTGATACAACACCTCTTACCATACTACCACTTGTATGAGTACATTTGTAGCAGTCTACAGACAAAGACCACGATCATTTATCCCATAAATGTCAGGTGTCTCCAAGGTTTAGGAGGTTGACCAAAAATATGATAGTCCCCATGACCATTCTCCATACTCTCAAAAAAAAATAATTCATGGCTCATAACCGCATGAAGCAACAAGAAGATCAGGGTCGTTTTGAACGTCAATTTGTTGAAGGGGACCATGTGCTTCTTGGTATGCAACTGTACAAACAAACTTCACTCAAATCCCAACACTATCAGGAAATCACCATCAAATTTATGGTCCTTATACTATTCTCAAACAAGTGGGGCCAATGGCCTACTAGTTAGCCTTGCCCAATCACTCTAAGCTGCATCTTGTTTTTCATGTCTCATGCCTAAAGAAAGTGATTGACACGAAGTACCAGATCTAGACCAGTTTACCAGAGTTGGATGAAGAAGGTTCCATTTGGTTGCATCCACAAGCAATATTGGACTAGTGTGAGAGTCGTCTCCATAAGCACACCATCATGGAAGTTTTAGCTCAATGGAAGGATACTCCATCGAAAAACACCACCTGAGAGATGGCGCCTGTTTTGCATCAATTTCATCATCTCAAACCTCAAAGACAAGGGTCTTTTTCAAAAGGAGAATCTTTTTCAAGGATCTTTTTAAAATAATATAATCAATAAATATAATTATTAAAAATATGTATATATTTAACTTTACTTTGAATAAATTCTAATAGATAACCTGAAAATATACATATATTAGGTATCCTACATAAATTATTAAACATATGAAAATATTATATTTATACATTTTACTTCATTTTAGATTTTGGGTGTATATGTTAGTTCCACTTTTTATTTTTATATTCTCTATCATTTGTCGTTTATATAGAAAACTTCCTTTAACTCTCTTTCGTTAAGAGGTAAATTCACACATAAAATATTTATTTGTATAAAAAAAAATATTTACACTCTTTTTTAAAGATTAGATATATTCTCTCCGTCTTCGATATATATGTTCTTTCCACTTTCTCTTTTTATACTCACGGCTTCCTCTAGCCACTTTACATTTGATTCTCTCTGGTTATGCGTGGCTATTGCCATAAAACACATCTTAAACACGGCTTCCTCTATCCGCTTTACATTTGAGTGTCTCTGGTTATGCCATAAAACACATGACATCTGAACCATTAAACATTTGATTCTCTCTGGCTATGCGTGGCTATTGCCATAAAACACATGACATTAATTATGTAGCATCTTAAAAAGGAACCATTAAACGGAGAGGCCCATCGTTAGCTTCTCATTCTCTTCTTTATTAAGAAAAAAAGCATATATTCTCTCCCCTTTCTCCTTTCATATATTCTTTGTCATCCATATCCACTTTCTCCTTTCATATATTCTTTTTTCATATATTAAGAAAAAAAGCATATATTCTCTCCCCTTTCTCCTTTCATATATTCTTTGTCATCCCCTTTCATATATTTACATTTTGTTCTCTGTGTTTTACATCTCACGCATGGCGATGGCATTAATCATGTAACAACTTCAAAAACACTATTTTTTTTTTTAAATTTCATTTTAATTTTAACCGGCCAAAAATTAATTATAAAATTATTTATCAATTTTGTTTGCAAGTCTTTCAAATAAAAATATAATTAATTAAACAATATTAATAAAAATAACAAATAAAATATGTTAATAATCAAAATAGAGTAAGTAATGTCTTTTAAATAATTCTTTCTACTGATTGCCTTATGGTAATTGTGAAAACCTATAAAATGTTTAGTTTTTAAGTATGTAATGTAAGCTCATGGTTTGCATATTTGGATCCGAGAGTATGGAGTTAGTGTGATAAAAATAATATTAACAATTAAATACATTTATAAATTTATTATTATTTTTTAATATTATAGATGACATACAAAATTTTAATTTGAGTATGGAGTTAGTGTGATAAAAATATTATTAGCAATTAGATATATTTATAAATTTATTATTATTTTTTAATATTATAGATGACATACAAAATTTTAATTTAAAATGATGATGATGATGATTAATGTTTACTAGATAAATTGGTTTATCGAATCTTAAGAGGGTAAGGGATTACTTGCAATTCTTTAGAATTTTGTTTTGGACAATCTTAGAGAAAGTGTTTTTTATCTTCAACCCTTTTAATGTCACAAACATGACACACTCTTTCATCCCATGGCATTTTAGGAATTAACCAATACCTCACTATGGAGCTCATAAGAATTTGTTCTTATCTCAACAAAATGCTTATTTTTTTCTTTACACTTGTCAAAACATAGAGATAATTTTGATCTTCTAGATTAGGGTTGATTACCTCCTTATAATACCTTAATTTGCATTTTTCCTCTAACTCTTTATCACACCACATTTTCTCCTTAAATTTTGATTTAATAATGTTTTCAGTAGTATCCTTATTCTACTTAAAACTTCATAACGCACAAGCACAACTTGCATTAATGTAATTATACATATAAATACAATAGATGTTGTCTCAAGATAAAAAAACTACTTTGATCACACAATCACGTGAATATCTCAACCTCACACTATTCTAGCACTCTTAGTTGGAGAGAATCCCTCTCACAACCAGATAGACCTAACCAAACTCTCTACATAGATACAAGTAGTTATTACATATTCTAACACACCCCCTTAATGATTACTTTTATTAATCACATATTCCAACATCATTTGACTTTCATCGCTTCCACAAGACTTCCACTGCTTTTCATTGACTGGGATTTATTTACTATGGGCTTCTCCTTCGAACTTGTTTCCTCTTCTCTTTTGTACCTACATAAAATTGAGCACTGCAAATCATTGATGTCCATATAAAAAACAATCCATCTACCGGAATTCATGGGTCATCATTTGTTGTAACCTTTAGTTCTCTAGGAATGCTTTTTAGCTACATGGTTCATTCAACCATTCTTCCTCATACATCCCCCTTCATCGCATCTTCATCAACCTGGGTTTTTTTTTGGCTTACCCATAACCATGCTTTGGGTTTTCTCGGATTACCCTCAACCATGCACAAGGTTTTGTTGTATTACCTATAACCATGCTCTGAGTTTTCTCGTATTACCCTCAACCATACACCCTCAAGTAGTTTTGACCACAAACCACCCTTTACATAGTGTTTTTTAGATCACTACTAACTTTTCACATTAGGGGAGTATACAATGGCTTGGTACATAACCTATACCAGGTACATACTTAAGTATTCTCTAGGACCACTACATCAAAATATCATAGACTTGATTTCAATTACATGTGTGACTCACATTATAATATGATCATTAGTCTATTTTATTTTAGACAACTTGAATGACATAACTATGCACACCTTAAAAAAAAATACTTGTTAAATCACAACTCAATCACACTTTTCTCAATCATATTGGAGGTTTTGTGAGTCCGACGGAATGAGCACGTACACAGCATTAATTTTCCTTCTTCAACAAATCTGCAGCTTCATTCAACTTTCTCCAAGTAGCTATCTTCTTGCAACAATCTCCTTTTCTTCAGCAAACTGGTCGCACATGGGCTTCTCTTCCTCTTTCTCTACAATAAGCAGTGTCACATGCCTTCTTCAACTCTGGCATTCCTCTTCTATTGAAAATGCTTATTGGAGCAGTGACCATGTATAAGTAGGAGGGATGCATACCATGTGAATTATGGTCTACATTTTGTAAAGATTGTCTTCCCTAGATATATTGAGGGAATTTCTCTCACTCTTGATTGTGGATTCAAACTTGGGCACACGGGCTCCACCATACACACTGTAGAAATCACAGAAAACAAAAAAAATACACAGTCTGCAAGTCACACGCACCGATTCTCATTGAGTTCACCAAATGAATTTGTGTTCAACATTTATCATCATTAGATTGAGATAATGGTCATATAACTTTGGCACTTTGAGGAATGGGTTGTTCATGGGACAGATGACTGGAAAATTGTCTTTCCATGGTAATTACTGTACGAGGCGGTTCGCTATAAAAATACTCACACTCCTCTAGCAAACACACTGGTCACGCAACCTTCTCACGATTGATTAATTAGGTTGGTTTTCATTGATGTGAACCCTTGAAGAAAGTCCGGTAGAAAATTTGGGTAGCACAAAGGTTTGGGTAATGGACCCAATTTTGTTTGATGGATAATGGTATGCGTTTTGATATATTTTTAGGAAAGACTATTCTAGATGGATAGTACATGTGATGCCATTTCCATTGGTTTGTGGAACGTCACATAACTCCTCACGGTTAGAGATTTATGGCCATGTGAAGTTGGAGAACCCTCATGATTCATCTAGAAGCCCCAAAAGGTCAAAGTAGTCAAAGTGGTTGCAAAGAAGAAATTATTTAAATAATAAAGTTAATGGAGAAATTTCTAAGTGGACAAGTGGTTATATGTGGGTTAGCCCTAAAATAAGGAAAGTGGGTTAAGATGGTTAGAAGGTTATTTAAATAATAAAGTGAAGTGATAAGTGTACTATAAGTCAAAGTGGATACAAAATAAATTATTTAAATATTAAAGTTAATGGAGAAATTACTAAGTGGACAAGTGGTTAGAAGTGGGTTAGCCCTAAAATAAGGAAAGTGGGTTAAGATGGTTAGAAGGTAATTTAAATAATAAAGTGAAGTGATTGGTGTACTATAAGTCAAAGTGGATACAAAATAAATTATTTAAATAATAAAGTTAATGGAGAAATTACTAAGTGGACAAGTGGTTAGAAGTAGGTTAGCCCTAAAACAAGGAAACTCGATTAAGTTGATTAGAAGGTAACCCCTTGAGGAAGCTACATGAAAGTATAAATAAGAGGCAAGGGTCTCTCATTTTTAATCACACTTTAGCATATTGAATATCTCCAAGTGAATGAGGTAACCAAAGGATATCTAAGATGAATTTCAGAGGGAAGGAAAAATAAAGAAGACCAAAATTCAAGGGAGGATAAATTATTTTGATGATGCTTTCTAAGGTATGTTATTTACATGTCATTTCACCATTTTCGCAATAATTTTTTTTCTAGAATGATTCAAATCATGAAATTGGGAGGTCGTTGAGAAAACATATCCAAGTAGCTGTGATAAAAATTTCATCTTGTGGGTTGTTTTATTTTTTGAGTTACACTCCGTGGAAAATAGGGTTTGTGGCTAGTCTTGAAACTAGTCTAAAATAGGTGTTTCGGGTAAAAACACCATACCTTCTTCATAACAGGTCCAAATTTAGTAAGACCAAATGTATTTGTTAGAGTGCATTATTTAGTATGTTGTGTACCATTTTTATATCTATACAACAAATATTTTGTGTGAGGCATTCTATACAAGTTCAATCTCTAGAACAAGAAAAAATTCAACAAGGTATGACATTTTTGCTATAACTCCTTTTCGGAGAGGCTCCAAGTAGTGAAATTTGGAGGATTTGCATAAAAGACATTGAAGAAAATTGTGTACCATTTTTTTATCTTTATTCATTAAATGTACATAGTTATGATTATTGCAATTTAGGGTTGTTGACTAATCCACAATTAGTCATGTGAGACTAAAGTAAAGTTTGATAAAATGCTAATCTCTTGTTGTCAAAGTTAAGGAAGGTTTCCAGGCATGTGATCATATACACCAGGTTTATTACAGAGTTACAAATCAGATTTGGATGATGAAATTGATGAGGGCTTTTGGTTGAGGTATGTTACAGATAGAGGGTGTATAACAGTGAGGTTGTGGCACATGGTTTGATGTAATGGTTTATGGTATTTGGTTATGGATAGTGTGATGTATTTCTAAAGAAATTTTGATGGTTATATTGGTATACGTATTTGGTATATGGTTTAGGTACATGTTGGGTACATGGTTGAGACAAGTAGTGTATGAGTTGGCACATACATGAGGTGTATAGTTGATGGTGTTGGTACATCTTGATGAGTCATAGTTTATCTGTATTTGATGCATGATTGGTACATATTTGGTGCATTTTTTATGAACTTGTTGATGGTACAGGTTGGTGCATCGTTGATGCACTTGTTTATGGTACAGGCTGATTATAGGTTGAGGTACAGGGTCATGCATGGTTGATGCATTTGTTTATCAAACAAGTTGAGGTACATGTTGATGTATGGTACATGTTGGCACAAGTTATTGGTACAGGTTTTTATACGTTGAGTACATGTTGATTGGTACAGGTTTACAACAATATATCTCACAGTGATAGTGTGAAAGTGGTTCCATCATTCTACTTCTACGTCAGGGCGGTTGGATGGGGAAAGGACAAGTGGTTGTAGCAGGAGAACATAGGAGGTTGTAGCCTCCTTCTAGTTGTAGCCAGAGAATTGGGGAGTTGGAGATTCCTTGAGGTTGTAGCCTGAGAAACTAGGGGGTTGGAGCCTCCTTCCAGTTGCAAGTGGAAAAAAAAGGAAGTTGGTGCTCCCAATGAATTTAATTCTTAAATACATATAAGAAAAATCATTCTATGGTTTTCTCCCGCTTTCGGTTTCAATGTAAAAACACTAGTGTACTGTGTATGTGTATGATTGTTCATTTGTTCATTGTTTATTTACTCTGTAACTATTGGATGATAATGCTACATTGATATAACACTTGCATTTTATGGTTAAAATTGATTAAATTTCTCTATCACTGATGCACCCCCCCCTCTCAGTAATCCAACAATTGGTATCAGAGAGGGTTCCTTCAGAAAACATTTAAACCATTGGAAGGAGATCATGGATTATTCTGAGAATGGAGTACCATTGTTTAATGGTCGTAATGGTTTAAAGTATGAGGTATGGAGTGGAAGGACGAAAGTATTTTTACAGGCACAGGTGTATTATATTTGGCTATCAATCGTTACAAGATATGATAGTTCAAAAAGGGAAAAGAATGCAGCCAAGAAGGAATTGAAGAAGAATAACAAAATAGCAATGGATTTCATATAGGAAGGATTACCTAATACGGTAAGAGAAAAGGTTGGTAAATGTTCATCAGCCAAAGAACTTTGGGATAAGTTACAAGACATATATTCTTCACCCATCCCATATTCAGAAAATTCTAAAGAAGACGCAAATACAAATCAAGAAGAATTATGTTCACCATGTCAAACAGATTCAGAAGATGAAGTGTACATAATCACAAGAGGTATGTTGTTTTTCTTTAATTGTGAAAAATGAGGACATCTTGAAATAGAATGCCATGAAGGAAATGAGACAGAAAAACTAATTGAAAAGGAAGAAAATTATGAAGAAGAAATGATTAGTGCTTTAGATGAACTAAGAGAAGAAAACAAGTCACTCAAGAAAGAATTGATGAAACAAAAGGAAAGTGTTCACATTTTTTAAGAAGCCCAATAGGTCATCGAGAACTTAGGAACTCGGCTAGAAGAAGCCAGAAAGATCGAAGAAAATCTTGAATATCAAAAGTAGTATTTGGAAGCCAAAATAACAGAACAGAAGGAAGAAGCAGAAATGTGAGAGAAGATATCGACAGATCATATTAAGGAAAGAACTAATGATATAAACCATCTTGAGGAAGAGGTTGGTCAAGAAGAGAAAGGGCTTGAAGAATAAATAATCACATTAAAAATTCAGCTTGAAGAAGCGAAACGAACAAAAGAAGTCATGAAGTCTCAGATAAGGAAGAAAGAAGAAGAGGTTGAGAAGCTTGAAGAAGAAGTTATCACATTAAGAATTAAAATCATCAATCTCAACAAGAATGTTGAAGAGACATAAACATCCACATCAGTTATAGAGAATGAAGAGAAGCACTCTAGGTTGCTATAAAAGAAAAATGAAGAAAATAGAAAGAGTTATGCAGAAGTATTCAAAGAAAGGAATCATGGTCAACCAAAATCTAAGAGAACTATTGAAGATACATCTTCAAGAAGACCATCCATGTTCAAGTTGTTGGACACACCAACCATACTGAGAGGGGGGGGAAGGGGGTGAATCGATGTAGGGATATTTTTAAACTTCCCTTCACAAAAACTCTTTAGTTAGCAATCACCATTTACTCATCACTTATTACTGACATTTATAACCAGTTGTGTGTGAACATATATCAACAACAAATAACAACAACATATATCATCAAAAACCCATCACCACAAAGAACACAAGATGTATGTACAATTTTATTTTTATTATGGACTACAATCCTTGGTTTTATCATCAACAACTAAATAGAGTACAACTCCACAAGAGCACTAGCTCTGCAATGCAAGAATCAACTTACACAACTCAACACCAACTGAGAAGAGGATTCAATCCTCAATATATACCAATCTATCAACAGGTAAGTGACCTGTCAATGGTTTAACACGCGTATGTATGCACCCTACCAGTAGTACAACTCGCGTATGTACATGGTATATCTGTACTATAGCTTTTGTATTCCCTCTGAACAACTGGGGTTTTCTCTCCTTGAAATAATCTTATATCCTCTACAGCCTTCAGTTACATCCACTTCTGCCTTTCATTGTCCAATCTGTACCATAACCAATCACAACACATCTATGCTCTCAAACAACTTACTCATGCTCATCAGCCATACAATATGAATGCTACTTAATCATGTATAAGCAACCAGTATACTATGGAAACTATATTAGTAATGAAACATAAGAGAGTTGCTCACTTAGTCAATGAACCAATAAAACCATATCACAACATCCATACCAAGAATGCCTTAAGAATTCATCATACCATAAGAAAGAGTATCCATCAAAACAATCATGTAACCATACCAGAACTTCTATGGTAGATCTGAGCCCATAGAATGCAGATTTGGATCTTGCTTCAGGCTTCAAGAACTTGGCACTAGATCACACTCAAGTCTCCATGACTTTCCTCCAACTGTACATGCTCTGACCTCCTTCAGCCCATGTGTGTATGCGCTTTGGCTCACTGCAGACCATGTATGTACGCATTCTAGTGCATTGTTTCTCATGTACTCCTTCAGAAACTAGGGTTTCTGAACTTCTGAAACTTTCGTCATCAATATTTCAAACTTACGAAAACTTTGATGCATCCATGAGATCCTCCAATCAATCTCTCACTCATAATAGATCTTCAATATGCTCATAAAAGATATCTTTACAAGAGACCCTTGCCTCTTATTTATACTCTCCAAGTAGCTTCCTTAGAAACATCCACTAGGTCACTTTGTCCACATATCCATTTTATCCACATAACCACTTCGTCCATATCGCTACCTTTATCCAACTTTGTCCACATAGCCACTTTGTTCATATGGCCACTTGTCCATTTAACCCACTTTCCTTATTTTAGGGTTAACCCACTTATAACCACTTTCCATAATTCGAAAGTTCCCCATTAACTTTATTATTTAAATAATCCTCTTTGACTTCATCATTTCACTTTATTATTTAAATAATTTCTTATTTGTAATCACTTTGAATTATTTGACCTTTTGGGGGCTTCTAGCCAACAATGAGGGTCCTCCAACTTTGTAAGGCCATAACTTCTCTTCCTCTTTCGCTACAATAAGCAACGTCACATGCCTTCTTCAACTTTGGCATTACTCTTCTATTGAAAACGCTTACTGGAGCAGTGACCAGGTATAAGTAGGAGGGATGCATACCATGTGAATTATGATCTGCATTTTGTAAATATCGTCTTCCCCAAGATATATTGAGGGAAATTCTCTCACTCTTGATTGTGGATTCAAGCTTGGGCACACGGGCTCTACCATACACACTGTAGAAATCACATAAAACAAAAAAAATACACAGTTTGCAAGTCACACACACTAGTTTTTGTCAGGTTCACCAAATGAATTTGTGTTCAAAATTTATCATCATTAAAATGAGATAATGGTCTTATAACTTTGGCACTTCGAGGAATGGGTTGTTCATGGGACAGATGATTGGAAAATTGTCTTTCCATGGTAATTACTGTATGAGGCGGTTGGCTATAAAAATACTCACACTCCTCTATCAAACACACTGGTCACACAACCTTCTCACTATAGATTAATTGGGTTGGTTTTCATTGATGTGAACCCTTGAAGAAAGTCCGGTAGCACAAAGGTTTGGGTAATGGACCCAAGTTTGTTTGATGGATAATGGTATACGTTTTGATATATTTTTAGGCAAGAGTATTCTAGATGCATAGTACATGTCATGCCATTTCCAGTGGTATGTGGAACGTCACATAACTCCTCACAGTTAGACATTTATGGACATGTGAAGTTGGAGAACCCTCATGAATCATCTAGAAGCCCCAAGAGGTCAAAGTAGTCAAAGTGGTTGCAAAGAAGAAATTATTTAAATAATAAAGTGAAGTGATGAGTATACTATAAGTCAATGTGGATACAAAAGAAATTATTTAAATAATAAAGTTAATGGAGAAATTTCTAAGTGGACAAGTGGTTATAAGTGGGTTAGCCCTAAAACAAGGAAAGTGGGTTAAGATGGTTAAAAGGTAATTTAAATAATAAATATAAGTGATGAGTGTACGATAAGTCAAAGTGGATGCAAAAGAAATTATTTAAATAATACATTTAATGGAGAAATTACTAAGTGGACAAGTGGTTAGAAGTGGGTTAGCCCTAAAATAAGGAAAGTGGGTTAAGATGGTCAGAAGGTAATTTAAATAATAAAGTGAAGTGATGAGTGTACTATAAGTCAAAGTGTATACAAAAGAAATTATTTAAATAATAAAGTTAATGGAGAAATTACTAGGTGGACAAGTGGTTAGAAGTAGGTTAGCCCTAAAATAAGGAAACTCGGTTAAGATGATTAGAAGGTGACCCCTTGAGGAAGCTACATGAAAGTATAAATAAGAGGCAAGGGTCTCTCATTTTTAATCACACTTTAGCATATTGAATATATACAAGTGACTGAGGTAACCAAAGGATATCTAAGATGAATTTCAAAGGGAAGGAAAAATAAAGAAGACCAAAATTCAAGGGAGGATAAATTATTTTGATGATGCTTTCTAAGGTATGTTATTTACAGGTCATCTCACTATTTTCGATATAATTTTTTTTCTAGAATGATTCAAACCATGAAATTGGGAGGTCGTTGAGGAAACATATCCAAGTAACTGTGATAAAATTTTCATCTTGTGGGTCATTTTATTTTTGGAGTTACACTCCGTGGAAAATAGGGTTTGTGGTTAGTCTTGAAACTAGTCTAAAACATGTGTTTCGGGTAAAGATGTCATACCTTCTTCACAACAAATCCAAATTTAGTAAGACCAAATGTATTTGTTAGAGTGCATTATTTAGTATGTTGTGTACAATTTTCATATCTATACAACAAATATTTCATGTGAGGCATTCTATACAAGTTCGATCTCTAGAATAAGACAAAATTCAACAAGTTATGACATTTTTTCTATAACTCCTTTTCTGAGAGGTTCCAAGTAGTGAAATTTGAAGGAATTGCATTAAAGACATTGAACAAAATTGTGTACCATTTTTTTATCTTTATTCATTAAAGGTACATAGTTATGATTATTGCAAGTTAGGGTTGTTGACTAATCCACAATTAGTCATGTGAGACTAAAGTAAAATTTGATAAAATGCTAGTCTCTTGTTGTTAAAGTTAAGGAAGGTTTCCATGTATGTGATCATATACACTAGGTCTATTACATAGTTACAAATCAGATTTGGATGATGAAATTGATGAGGGATTTTGGTTGAGGTATGTTACAGATAGAGGGTGTATAACAGTGAGGTTGTGGCACATGGTTTGATGTAATGGTTTATGGTATTTGGTTATGGATAGTGTGATGGATTTATAGAGAAATTTTGATGGTTATATTGGTATATGTATTTGGTATATGGTTGAGGTACATGTTGGGTACATGGTTGAGACAAGTAGTTGATGAGTTGGCACATACATGAGGTGTATAGTTGATGAT
>ML801300.1:155168-165200 GCA_009831015.1 Picea engelmannii | reverse complement strand
TGAGGTACATGTTGGGTACATGGTTGAGACAAGTAGTTGATGAGTTGGCACATACATGAGGTGTATAGTTGATGATGTTGGTACATCTTGATGAATCATAGTTTATGTGTATTTGATGCATGATTGGTACATATTTGGTGCATTGTTGATGAACTAGTTGATGGTATAGGTTGAGGTATAGGTTGGTGCATGGTTGATGCACTTGTTTATGGTACAGGCTGATTAGAGGTTGAGGTACAGGTTCCTGCATGGTTGATGCATTTGTTTATGGAAAAAGTTTAGGTACATGTTGATGTATGGTACATGTTGGCACAAGTTATTGGTACAAGTTGGTATAGGTCGATTACAGGTTGATTGGTATAGGTTTACAACAATATATCTCATAGTGATAGTGTGAAATCGGTTCCATCATTCTACTTCTACGTTAGGGCGGTTGGACGGGGAAATGAAAAGTGGTTGTAGTCGGAGAACATAGGGGGTTGAGGAATCCTTCTAGTTGTAGCCAGAGAATTGGGGAGTTGGAGATTCCTTGATTTTGTAGCCTGAGAAACCAGGGGGTTGGAGCCTCCTTCCAGTTGAAACTGGAAAACAAAGGAAGTTGGTGCTTCCAATGAATGTAATTCTTAAATGCATATAAGAAAAATCATTCTGTGGTTTTCTCCCACTTTCAGTTTCCACGTAAAAGCACTGGTGTACTATGTATGTGTATGCTTGTTCATTAGTTCATTGTTTATTTACTCTGCAACTATTGAATGATAATGCTACATTGATATAACACTTGCATTTTATGGTTAAAATTGATTAAATTTCTCTATTACTGGTTCACCCGCCCTCTCAGTAATCCAACAATTGGTATCAAAGAGGGTTCCTTCAGGAAACAATTTAACCATTGGAAGGAGATCATGGATTATTCTGAGAATGGAGTACCATTGTTTACTAGTCATAATGATTTAAAGTATGAGGTATGGAGTGGAAGGACGAAAGTATTTTTACAGGCACATGGGTATTATATTTGGTTATCAATCGTTACAGGATATGATAGTTCAAAAAGGGAAAAGAATGCATAGAAGAAGGAATTGAAGAAAAATAACAAAATAGCAATGGATATCATATAGGAAGGATTACCTATTATGGTAAGAGAAAAGGTTGGTAAATGTTCATCAGCCAAAGAACTTTGGGATAAGTTACATGACATATATTCTTCACCCATCCCAGATTCAGAAAATTCTAAAGAAGACGCAGATACAAATCAAGAAGAATTATGTTCACCATGTCAAACAGATTCAGAAGATGAAGCATACATAATCACAAGAGGTATGTTGTTTTTCTTTAATTGTGAAAAACATGGACATCTTGAAATAGAATGTCATGAAAGAAATGAGACAGAAAAACTAATTGAAAAGGAAGAAAATTATGAAGCATAATTGATTAGTGTTTTAGATGAACTAAGAGAAGAAAAAAAGTCACTCAAGAAAGAATTGATGAAACAAAAGGAAACTGTTCACATTTTTGAAGAAGCCCAACATGTCAACGATACCTTAAGAACTTAACTAGAAGAAGATAGAAAGATCGAAGAAAATCTTGAATATCAAAAGCAGTATTTGGAAGCCAAAATAACAGAACAGAAGGAAGAAGCAGAAATGAGAGAGAAGATATTGATAGATCATCTTAAGGAAAGAACTAACGATATAAACCAGCTTGAGTAAGAGGTTGGTCAAGAAAAGAAATGACTTGAAGAAGAAATAATCACATTAAAAATCCAGCTTGAAGAAGTGAAACAAACAGAAGAAGTCATGAAGTCTCAGATAATGAAGAAAGAAGAAGAGGCTGAGAAGCTTGAAGAAGCATTTGTCACATTAAGAAGTAAAATCATCAAGCTGAACAAGAATGTTGAAAAGACATAAACACCCACATTAGTTATAGAGAATGAAGAGAAGCACTCTAGGTTGCTATAAAAGAAGAATGAATAAAATAGAAAGAGTTATGTAGAAGTATTCAAAGAAAGGAATCATGGTCAACCAAAATCGAAGAAAACTATTGAAGATACATCTTCAAGAAGACCATCCATGTTCAAGTTGTTGGACACATCGACCATACTGAGAGGGGGGGGAGGGGGGTGAATCAGTGTAGGGATATTTTTAAACTTCCCTTCACAAAAACTCCTTAGTTAGCAATCACCATTTACTCATCACTTATTACTGACATTTATAACCAGTTGTGTGTGAACATATATCAACAATAGATAACAACAACATATATCATCAATAAGACATCACCACAAAGAACACAAGATTTATGTATAATTTTATTTTTATTATGGACTACAATCCTTGGGTTTATCAACAACAACTTAATAGAGTACAACTCCACAAGAGCACTAGCTCTGAAATGCAAGACTCAACTTACACAACTCAACACCAACTGAGAAGAGGATTCAATCCTCAATATATACCAATCTGTCAATAGGTACGCGATCTGTCAGTGGTGTAGCATGTTTATGTACGCACCCTACCAGTAGTACAACTCGCATATGTACACGATCTATCTGTACTACAGCTTGTTTATGCCCTCTGAACAACTGAGGTTTTCTCTCCTTGAAATAAACTCAAATCCTCTACAGCCTTCAGTCACATCCACTTCTGCCTTTCATTGTCCAATTTTTACCATAACCAATCACAACACATCTATGCTATCAAACAACTTACTCATGCTCCTCACCCATACAATAAGAATGCTACTTAACCATGTATAAACAACCAGTATACTATGGCAACCATATTAGTACTGAAACATAAGAAAGATGCTCACTCAGTTAATGAACCAATAAAACCATATCACAACAGCCATACCAAAAATGCCTTAAAAATTCATCATACCATAAGAAAGAGTATCCATCAAAACAATCATGTAACCATACCATAACTTCTATGGCAGATCTGAGCCCATAGAATGCATATTTAGATCTTGCTTCAGGCTTCAAGAACCTGGCACCATATCGCACTCAAGTCTCAATGACTTTCCTCCAACTGTACGTTCTCTAACCTCCTTCAGCCCGCATGCATATGCGCTCTGGCTCACTGCAGCCCGTGTATGTACGTGCTCTAGCCCACTGCTGCTCGCGTACTCCTTCATAAACTAGGGTTTCTGAACTTCTGAAACTTTCATCGTCAATATATCAAACTTATGGAAACTTTGATGCATCCATGATATCCTCCAATCAATCTCTCACTCAGAATAGATCTTCAATATGCTCATAAAAGATATCTTTACAAGAGACCCTTGCCTTTTATTTATACTCTCCAAGTAGCTTCCTTAGAAACATCCACTAGCTCACTTTGTCCACATATCCATTTTATCCACTTAACCACTTCGTCCATATCGCTACCTTTATCCAACTTTGTCCACATAGCCACTTTGTTCATATGGCCACTTGTGCATTTAACCCACTTTCCTTATTTTAGGGTTAACCCACTTATAACCACTTTCCATAATTAGAAAGTTCTCCATTAACTTTATTATTTAAATAATCCTCTTTGACTTCATCATTTCACTCTATTATTTAAATAATTTCTTATTTGTAAACACTTTGACTTATTTGACCTTCTGGGGGCTTTTAGCCAACAATGAGGGTCCTCCAACTTCGTAAGGTCATAACTCTCAAACCATGAGGAGTTATGTGATGTTCCACATACCACATAAATTGGCATGACAAGCACTATCCATCTAGGATAGTTTCAATGATAAATTCACTAATCTTCATCTCATTATTCCACAATTAAGAATGGCTTCTCTAACTATACTTCTAGGATAACTCAACCACAAAACGTCTTCCCGTGAGGGATTTCACCATAAGGGGACCACTTTGGTTTTCATCCATTTGTACTTCCTATCAACCATGACAAGACAATAATGATTCATCTTTACATAAATCCAACTAGAATAACCCATGACAATACATCACCATGACATTGTCCCTTTGTCATTGATTCTATGGATGACCACATGATCCAACGATAAATACATTAATGCATCCATCCATCTATGCATCATATATTAATGAAAACACATTGATCCATTTTCATCTATGCATCATATATCAATGACAACACATTGATCCATCTTCATCTATGCATGACATCATCTATGCATCACTTATCAATGAATTCACTTGACATCAATTTATTTACAACAATGACAATACATACTACATAAATATACTATGACAAGACATTGTTCCTTTGACATCAATGACAACATGATCCAACAATCTCAACCTTTGGCATTGATGGAAATACCAACATTGATGTCAACACCAATCATTTATGGCAACATTGCTCTTCATCAATAGTCATCTCAATCACGTCAATGTGACTATCTCTCCCCCTTTGACATCAATGACAAAGGGTTGTTCTCTCCTTGGGGTTGCTCCCCCAGCCTAAACTCTCCTTGGGGTTGCTCCCCTTGTCTGGATGCCTTTGATCTTCCTCTGAATAGTCTATCCTATTTTGAACAAAGGATATCACTTTGATGTAATGCTAAAGTCATGTCATTCATTCTCCCCCTGTGACCATCGCTCCCCCTGGAACCATGCCTCTATGCTCTCTCTCCAAGCATCTATCTTGCATCTGATAAGTCTCTCCTCCTAGAATAATAGGAAGAAGAATGACTCCCCCTATGGGTATGTATCCCCCTATCTTATCTGCAATATGAACAATATGCTACCATTGCAATATGCCTCTGCTGCAAATGCCACTACTCAATCGAAACATAGTCAACTGCTCAAGAATGATCTTCTCTTGTAATGATGATCCTTGTACTTGTCCATGCATTAATCATCCAAAATCGTGCCATCCCATACATCAAGTGTATGGCAATCATACATACTACCTCATTCTTCACTAATGATACCAAAAATATGTCAAAAGTGAATAGAGAATCATGTACAAAACATCAACCATGTACATCATGTGCCATATTGTGTGTCAATCATGCAAAACATCCATGTACATCAATACCATATACCATAAGATATCATCAATGGAGTGTATCAACCATATTCCAAGAACATGTGCCAACTACAATCATCCCAACCATGTGCCTCAAACAAGTGCCATATTATGCATGATATGCTTCTAACATGAACCAAGTGCCACAATCATGTATCTCAACCATCCAAGCATCATGAACCAAAGTATATGCTAAACAAGTAATACCAATGATGTACTTTAAGCGAGTACTATCACCCATAATCATATACCATCTATGAGTGCATCAACATTGCACTAAACATGTATCACCACCTGTACCAAGCAATTGCATCAACCATGCACCAAACCTCAACAAGATGAACTAGAATCAAGATGTGTTCTCATACACATATGTGATATCAATCATAAGACATGTGCCAATCATACTGATAGCAATTGCCTCTAACAATGTACAAAATGTGTATCAATCATGCACCAACTATAGATCAAGCTATGACTCATCAATGATGTACAACATGACCACCTCATCAACTCATCAACTACATGTCCCAATATGTAGCCCATCCATATGCCAAATGCATGCACCAATATATCCAACAAATATGCCTATAACATCATGAGATATGGAACTCAAATATGTACCAGCCATGTACCCTAACAGATTAGCCTCAACCACCATTCACTACAACAAATACTAAGCATCCAAAAATACATGTACTAGAAGTGTGCCTCAATAGATCAATGATATCTCTAGCTAGCATCATCATGATATATCTCATATCCAAAGTGCCATAACTTCAACCAACATTGTTCCTCAACAGAAAGGGCCTCAATCCACACTCTAGAGTTAGTATAATGCATCAAGGATAGACTTTCAACACTCAACCATATGTCATCACCATACTTACATCAATTATGTAGCCCAACATGTAATCACGAAAACCTATAGCAAACCATATCAGACCCTACAACAAAGAGTTATACCATCACACCAAGATGCACCTTATTTGCATATCCTTCTTTCCAAGGCTTTTACCACATGCAAGTGGCCTATTATAGAGACAACTCGCGTATGTACATGATCTATTTATAGGTAAGCTCGCGTATGTACGTGACTGTTACCAATGTAACCAACATACTCTTCTGAAGAACTCAAGCTTGAGCTTGCCTTAGGGCTACCATTCTGTTCCGATTGTTCATTCTTATTCACTCACTTATGAAGGTGTCATAGGTTCTCAGAACTTAAGCTATGAGCTTCCATATTTCCAACATTGTCTTCTCTTCTAGCCTCATGTGTTCTTCTAGTCATACTATATGAAACACTCCTCATGGATTGTCTTCTTGTGTTCCAGCAATCCTGGGATTTGTGGCCAAATCCACTACAACTGTAGCATATCATGGTGTGACAATGAGCATCAATGTTTCCTACTTGATTACATCTCCAACATCTTAGAAAAACATTTTCATATATTTTCTTTGGTATCCATCTTGAAGGTGTCTCTCTTTTGAATTTGCTTTGAGATGTAAAGATGGCTTCTTGATGTCTTCCTTGCTTTGTTCTTTTGAAAGTTTCCTTCCCTTTTGTAGATGGTTGGCATGCAACATTATTTCCATCTTTTGAGAATGAGGGACTTACGTCAAGCTTCTTTGAGGTGCTTGCTTCAACATGTGTAGATTTTTTGTTGTATCCAAGACCTGATTTATTATTTGGTATCTTTGACTATCCAAGATTTCATTCAATATTGTTGAGCTATTCAAGAAATTGTTTGAATTCTCTACTTTCTTTCTAAGATCAACAACTTCATCTTCCAACTTATGACATGACTCTTCCTTTTCATTTAATTGATTCTTTAGTAGTTCCTCTACCCTTTTAGCTTCTTCAATTTGGGTCTTGAGATGGATATTAACTTCAATACTTTTTTTAATCTCATTATCTACCTTCTTATTTTATTCTATTTCATTCTTTAGTCTTTTGATCTCTTCTTCTTTTTCTTCTAATTGATACCTTTTACTTTCTTCATGTTTCTTGAACATTTTCTTTAGTTTCAAAATATGCTTTTGATTCTTTTCAAGAAACCTTTTAGTGTTCTTTGAAAGATAGCTATAGTATATATAACTATGGTCATAGTTGTATTCATATAGACCCCAATCAACTTTCTTTTTAATCTTTGAAAGATCTTCTTCTACTTCTTCCATGGGATAATTATCATCTAATTCTTCACAAAATATTTCTAGATCTTCTTCTTCACATGTAGAGAAACATTCAACATCATCACATTTCGAATTATTGCAATCAGAGGATTGTGGAGATTCTTTACCTTCATTGTTCTTGATGGAGTTGTCTTTAGTGTCTTCCATTTTTCCTTGGTATGTCTTCTCTAGATTTAGCCATAGATCCTTGGTGGAAGTGCATTGTCCCATTATTTATTTGATATAACTTGAGATCCCATTGAAAATGGTGTTGAGAGCCAATGCATCATTCTTCTTTTCTTCCTTTTAAGATGCAAACTTTGATTTGTTCTTCAAGGGAACTGATCCACCGATAGCTTCTTTCCAAACACCTGCTCCTTTTCCCTTCAATTTCACTTTCATTTCTATTCTCCATGTTGAATAATTTTCCTCATCAAGGATTGGAACTTCATCATCCATTTTTGTTTCCATGGATCTCCTCCGAGCTTGTTAAGGCTTATAGTGAAGGCCTTCTCTAAAACCAATTGTTGGACACATCGACCACACTGAGAGGGGGGGGGGGGTGAATCAGTGTAGGGATCTTTTTAAACTTCCATTCACAAAAACTCCTTACTTAGAAATCACCATTTACTCATCACTTATTACTTACATTTATAACCAGTTGTGTGTGAACATATATCAACAACAAATAACAATGACATATATCATCAATAAGCCATCACCACAAAGAACACAAGATGTATGTACAATTTTCTTTTTATTATGGACTACAATCCTTGGGTTTATCAGCAACAATTGAATAGAGTACAACTCCACATGAGCACCAGCTCTGCAATGAAGACTCAGCTTACACAACTCAGCACCAAATCAGAAGAGGATTAAATCCTCAACATATATCAATCTTTCAAAAGGTACACGACCTGTCAGTAGTGAAACATGCGTATGTACACACCCTACCTGTAGTACATCTCATTCGTGTATGCGGTCTATCTATACTGCAGCCTGTCTATGCCCTCTGAACAATTGGGGTTTTCTCTCCTTGAAAAAAACTTAGATCCTTTGCAGCCTTCAGTCACATCCACTTTTTCCTTTCATTGTCCAATTTGTACCATAACAAATCACAACACATCTATGCTCTCCAACAACTTACTCATCCTCCTCAGCCATACAATATGAATGCTACTTAATCATGTATAAGAAACCAATAAACTATGGAAACCATATTAGTACTGAAACATAAGAGAGCTTCTCACTCAGTCAATGAACCAGTAAAACCATATCACAACAGCCATACCAAGAATGCCTTAAGAATTAACCATACCATAACCAAGAGTATCCATCAAAAAAATCCTGTAACCACACCAAAACTTCTATGGAAAATATGAGCCCATAGAATGCATATCTGGATCTTGCTTCTGGATTCAATAACCAAACACCAGCTCACACTCAAGTCTCCATGAATTTCCTCCAACTGTACACGCGCTAACCTCCTTCATCCCGTGTGTGTACGTGCTCTGGCTCACTACAGCTTGCGTATGTACGCGCTCTAGCCCACTGTTGCTTGCGTACTTCTTCAAAAACTAGGGTTTCTGAACTTCTGAAACTTTCACCGTCAAGATCTCAGACTTATGGAAACTTTGATGCATCCATGAGATCCTCTAGTCAATCTCTCACTCAGAATAGATCCTCAATATGCTCATAAAATATATCTTTACAAGAGACCCTTGCCTCTTATTTATACTCTCCAAGAGTCTTCTTTAGAAGCATCTACTAGGACACTTTGTCCACATATCCATTTTATCCACATAACCACTTTGTCCATATGCTACCTTTATCCAAATTTGTCCACATAGACACTTTGTTCATATGGCCACTTGTCCATTTAATCCACTTTCCTTATTTTAGGGTTAACCCACTTATAACCACTTTCCATAATTAGAAAGTTCTCCATTAACTTTATTATTTAAGTAATCCTCTTTGACTTCATCATTTAACTTTATTATTTAAATAATTTCTTATTTGTAATCACTTTGACTTATTTGACCTTTTGGGGACTTCTAGCCAACAATGAGGGTCCTCCAACTTCGTATGTCCATAACTCTCAAACCGTGAGGAGTTATGTGACATTCCACATACCACAGGAAATGGCATGACAAGCACTATCCATCTAGGATAGTTTCACTGACAAATTCATTGATATTCATCTCATTATTCCACAATTAAGCATGGGTTCTCTAACCATACTTCTAGGATAACTCAACCGTAAAACGTCTTCCCGTGAGGGATTTCACCATAAGGGGACCACTTTGGAGTTCATCCATTTGTAATTCCTATCAACCATGACAAGACAATAATAAGTCATATTTACATAAATCCAACTGGAATAACCCATGACAATACATCACTATGACATTGTCCCTTTGTCATTAATTCTATGCATGACCACATGATCCAATGATCAATACATTAATGCATCCATCCATCTATGCATCATTTATCAATGACAACACATCGATCCATCTTCATCTATGCATGACATCATTTGTGCATCATATATCAATGAAAACACATTGATCCATCTTCATCTATGCATGACATCATGTATGCATCATTTATAAATGAATTCACTTGACATCAATTCATTTACAACAATGACAATACATACTACATCAATATACTATGACAAGACATTGTTCCTTTGACATCAATGACAACATGATCCAACACAAGTGACAAAGAAGCTTCAATCATGATCATGATCAGTCAAGGAAAAAATTCAGAAGGAATACACCACAAAGAAGATCACTCACTCCGAGGTATGAAAATTTCTTTTATGGTCATTGTTTTTATTGTA
>ML801300.1:126624-140024 GCA_009831015.1 Picea engelmannii | reverse complement strand
GCCTGTGAACATTGCTATCTGAATCAAGTGCTATTTCTGTTCAAGTGCTATTTCTGTTGCTATTTCGTATATCATTTCTGTGTATTGTGAAGATTATGCTGGATATTTCACTGTTATTCTGTTATTTCTAGCAATTCGTTTCTTTTCTGCATATTTTATATATCTGGTATCTTGCAGATTATCACTTCTTTTCCTATCATCTTGATAATATAAGTTTTCAAAATGATACTTCATTGTTTTATTGGAGTATCTCCTTCTTTTGACCTGATACATTCAATACATTTTTCAATAAAATGTACAAAATTTCTGCGAAGCTCTAGAAAATTCTTTGCTTCAAATAAATAAAATTTTCTCTGAGTTTCTGGAAGCTGATGTTCAATCCCCTTACCTGCAAAATTAATTGATTTCAATTTTAAGTTTGGCTTCACCAACCACCTATCTATTAGGGTAACATCCACTTCTTTTAACTATCAAATTTCCATATGAATTTCTTTCAAACCCTCCCTGAAATTCAACTAGTGACTTACAATGTTTATCTATCCTAATTGCCCAATGAAATTGTCTCTTTCAATATCTAATGATTCCTGGTCCAATAAATCAAAGATTCTTTCACAGTCGTCTTTGATTTCTTTGGCTATTTTCTTATTTTCTGCTATGTTGTTTTCCCATACCTTGAGCATGATATTGCCTCTGATCTTCTCTGTGATGGAAATCTTTGGAATTTTCGATACTTCTTTGTTTTCAGAACATACAACTGCCTTTTGGAAAGTAGCCCTTGCTGATTTAGCTTCTTTTTCTTTCAAAATAATATTATCAAGAGAATTTCTTGCTTCCTGAAAATAATTTTGAATAATATCTACTTGGGAGATTACTTTTTGTTTCTCGACTTCTACCTTCGCATGTATTTCCAGTGATTGGTCCTGAAAAAATTTCAGATCTATAACCTAGCCTTTTATTGAATTCAATTTAGCCTGTAGCTGTCTTACCAATTCTTCTTGCCAAATAACCTGTATTTGGATAGTTTGCATCTTCTTGATCATCTCGTCTAGCCTTGACTTAAGAGATTGAATTTCTTTCTTGTCAGCAACTCTGGCCTGCTCCAGACCTTTATTGATATCTTCTTTGATATTTTTCTTGGTATCTTTTAGTTGTTTTTTCAATTGGACTATCCCGTGGTTACTCTATTTCAACTTTGTTCTCATATTGTCAACAGTGAATAGATTTGTTGTTTCCAGCGCTCCCATGGAGCCCGCCACCTCTATAGAGAAATCTTCTTCCTCCAAATTTTTCCCATATACCAACACCCTGTGTTTCTTTACCATACCACCTTCTCTCATATACATTTCCTACTTTAATACAACCTTCCTCTTTTTACTGAAGAAGTAATCAGAGTGAGGTATTTCTTCTCTGGAGATAGGGTCGATATCACTAGCATATATGAATCCTATATGAGGGAGCCCAAAAGTAGACTGTAAAGGGGTCAAGGAAGTGATGGGATTACCCAACTCTATGAATTTTATTTCCCCTGCTATCTTGGGGGTATCAACATGAATAGTAGATGATGAAGGGGGGGGGTAGATTGACTGGATTCGGGAGGTGTCCCAGACCTTCTTTCTGTTTCTGCTCCTGGATTCTTTGTCTGTGGGACTTCTTTGTTTTTTGAAGATCCTTCTGCCCCCTGTGGATTTTCCTTGGTTTCTTCTTTATCCTCCTCTTTCTGTCCGAAGCCTGGGGGAATGTTTTCTTGTTCTGGAGGAGATGTTGTTTCTTTGGCCTGCAATACCTTGGGTAAACCGCTTGGTCTATGTCTTTGGAAGGTTAGAAGACTGGTTTGCAAGTCAGATGATAACATCTGTATCCTTTATAACACATCTTCGTAGGGTTTGACCCCTTTGAAAATGTCATCGCGAGGGGATTCCTCATGTTCAAATTCTTTCATGCCATAGTGAGCCATGTGGCTTCCCACTATTTGGTAAGGGTGTTTCCTATGTTCGAGATTCACCAACATGACCTCCTCTAGAACTGCAGCTTCAACATTGGAATGACCCAGGTTAAGTAGCGAAAACCTTCCAATCTGTACGGGAAAGACTGGCCAAGACTCCTTTTGAGCTGTTTTCAGCTCTATCCCAATGTCACCTATTATCATCTGATGAGATACCTCCCTACACACCAATCTGTCAGGGAGGAATTTTTGAAGTGCATGAGGAGGGATAGAACATCCGAAAACCCTGATATAGGAGAAATTCTCTTCAATAAACCAATCGGCAACTGCCTTGAGATTTCCTATGACCGACTCTGAAATGCGTGGGAGCGCACATCCATACAACATATGATGCACTAGTATCACCACAAAATGAAAAATTTCGTAAAAAGAATCCTTAGCCTTTTCTTCCCATAGCTTAGAATGATATTCATGAATAGGTTCAGTGAAAGTTGGGTTCCAACTCCAATTCATCAAAGGAAAAGGAGTTGTGAAACATATAACATCCATGATGTATGATTACATGTAGAAAGCTATTGGTCTACCACTGGATCTTGCGGTTTGATACTCCATAACCTCCTTAGCTAGGTTATCTAATAGAAGTTTGTTCCAATTGAAACTATAGCCTTCGGCTGCTTCATGTAAAAGGGGCACCCATTCTACAAGGAAATGGGTAGGGATTTTCTTCCTAAAACGTATGCATAACATCATTGCCTCATGGACCATGTACTCGTTCAATGAAGCTATGGCATAAACATTATGGGTATCGGCCTTGAATTTTCTTGGGTGTCTCCACGAGTCTTTGATTATGCCGAGGTATATTTGGTCAGCCTCTGTGAATTCTTTCCTTTGAAATTCACTTAAAAATGCTTTATTGTAAATGTACTTAGAATTGGGAGACAATTTATACATTACTTGTATATGTTCTGGTCTGAAAGAGCCGATGACGACCCCTTGGCTGTCCAAAATGCTTCTAGTTTGCATGTCTGTCCTCTCTAAAGCCCAACTGATCATTTCGTTGTATGTCATGAGTCGTGGGCACGTGGCTACTTTGTGAAGTTCGGACTCTGCTATGTCCCAGATTTTGTTTTCAAAATCATCGAGAAAATTCTTGATTTTGTAGTCCAAGGTTTCAAAAATTTGCCTCCATGATTTGATGGAATCAATGGCATGTGGTGTAGTATCAGACATGACATCTCCTTCTAGGCTTGAGCTTTCAGTTGTTTCTTCACTTCTCTTAGGTGCCTTTCTAGGTGCTATAATGTTCATGTTTAGAATGAATTCCCGTCGCAGAGAAAAATGTGTAAGTTTGTTGAATGCAATTCACTTCTGAATCTAACCAATAAGAATGAAAATTTGAAGAAACCAAACCTTTATTAACCTTTAACTCTTCTTACGACGGGCGTACTGAGAAAGGTGGTAAAACTTTAATGTTTTAATGAGGGAGATATGTCCAGAGATACGCATTTAAGTTAAAAATATCTATATTCGTCCATTACAGATATTACCGTGTATTGGTGATTTCAAACTAGAGCTTCGAAAGGATTTCTTTCAACAAGCCCCGAAATGTGAAACACAAAAATTAGTTTAGTTATTATTAATCTCGTTTTAAACTAATCTTAATTTTGTTTTAAACTTTGTTAAAAAAAATGTGATTTCATATTTCGGAGTTTCGGGGATCCTGTATCCAAGAAGAGTGTCATCAACAAACCCTGAATCGTGAAATCACGATGGGATTAATTTAGGCGCTAATCCCTCGTATTAATGCTTAAAAAAATGTGGTTAGTAATTAATTCCTTGTTTTCAGATATTCGGGGATCAGGCATTCGCGGGTCGACGTTTTGAAAGTACCTTGACATAGGAAAACCTGAATCGTGAAAGATTAATGAATTGTTTTTAGTGTTCAAGAGTTTAATTGATCATGGTTTAAGACTGCTTTGTGGAAAATGCGTCAAGACTTAAAAAATTCTATTAGGTTATGAAAAAGGTATAAATATCTTCCTTTTTCCCACATTTCATGATATCATCTTGATTGACTTTTCAGTTATTTAGGAGCAAATAGAATAGAAAATGCGTGTAGCCTCCAAATCTCTTCTCAGAGATTAGCTACCACCATTCGAGCAAGATTGTTTTTATTCTGCATTTTAATGTTTCAACATATTTCCTTATTGAATATAATTTAAGTTCCATCGTATCTTTTTTATTGTTATCTATATATATATTTTAACGTTATATATTTGTGTTTCATTTCATTTTGCTCATAAATCCAAATCAATGGTATCAGAGTAGTCTTCTCTTCATTTGTTTCTCTATGCATGTCCCCAACAAGGTTAGGGTATAAGAAGTTGGGACTCGAACCAGTTGAACCTTTGCAAGATCGACCTCGTTGAACCCAATGGTCACTCATGGGGGAAGAAAAGAGAGACTATGGGGTAGGATATCCCTTTAAATTGTTGCTCGAGGAATCCCTCTCGCAAGAAAGGAACGGGATGATGGATAAATTTGTGCAAATCCTTTGATGACTACCAATAGGTGACACATCTTCCTCAAGCGAAAACACTACCCCCTTCAAGGTACATATCAATTTTCATATTCCTATATTTGTAGGTCAAATAGATAAAGATGTTGTAGACAAATGGTTAAACCTTCTAGAAGGGTATTTTTCTGTCCACAACTTTTTCAATAGAGAAAATATTACATTTATGTTCTTTAAGGTCATCCCCCATGTCAAATATTGGTGGGAGACTTTCTGTGAGCAAAAGGAAATAAAGGGATCTACATTATTTGTAGTTACACCCACTTGGGTTTCCTCCAGGGATGTTATTAAGGAACAATACTGCCATGTTGGAATTTATGATGACTTATACACAAGAGGACCACACTATGGCAAGAAAGGGACCAAACAATGCCAGAGTTCACCAATGTCTTCCATACCCTAGGCACCAAGCTGGGTATCAAAGACTATGAATGATATATGGTGATAAAGTACCACAATAGTCTCCATAGATACATCTAGATAGAAATGGACTTTATGTACATCTCATCCTTGGGCGCAGCCTATTGATATGCTTTCAAAATCGAGAAAAATATTAAACAAAAGACACGACATTTTGGGTCTGCAAACCCCTCACAACAAAAGAAAGGAAAAGGTGCCCCCCAAACCGCAGAAAAAAGGGAATAGAAAGGATGGACAACCTCAAGAAAACTAGTCCAAACTACAAACAAAGAAGGACAATGGGAAGACAAAGAAAGACACTAGAAAATGGTGTGAGTTCCATAGGAGCCCCTGACATAACATAATTAAATGCCTCTCAAAGAAGTAATTGGTGGCCAAGGTGAAATCCTCTCAATCATATGCAGGCTCCGACTCTGAGTCTGAACTAGAAAAAGGGAGACAAATTATTGATGAAAAACCCAGTGCCACTATTGCTACCACCACCAAGGTCTATCCCGATGAGCCTGATGAACCAGAGGAAGGGGATTGTCTCTTTCATTCACATATGTGGATGAAGGGTACTCCGCTGCACTTCATCATTGATAGCGGTATCCAAAAGAACCTCATCTCAATGGAGGTCGTCAAGCAATTGGATTTGCATACAACACCACACCAACATTTGTACACCATCGGATGGCTTTGCCAAGGGAGAGATCTTTGCATCAGCCAATAGTGTTGCCTAGCCTATGACATCAAGCCCTTAAAAGATGAGGTATTGTGTGATGTCACCCCCCTTGAAGTTTGTGATGTCCTTTGGTGCCAACATTATTTATGAAAATGCCATGTTGTATATGAGTCTAGGACTCGTAGTGTTATTATTACTTTGGACAAGAAATTATACAAGATACCCAAGATAGTCCCATCTACCACCATTTCCTTAATCTCTTCCAAGCAATGCAGGAAGGTCATCTCTTAGAGAGGGAATCTTTTTTTTTTTGTGATTCACGCTCAAAGTGAGTGAAAGTTTATAGCCACATCCATGGCCTCCGTGATAGGTCGACAAGTCTCTCCATGCAGTACAAGCAAGTGGATAAGGTCATGGAAGAATACAAAGACATCTTTTCCTCACCCACTGAAGTACCTCTACATTATCAGGTCAAGCACTCAATCGATCTGACCCCCGATGCATTTCTACCCAAGGGACTAGTATATCGTCGCTCTCTATCAAAAAATGAGGAAATCAAGCACCATATCCAAGAGATACTTCAAAATGGGCACATCCACCTAAGCTCATCACCTTGTGGATGTCCAATTATTATTGTGCAGAAGAAAGACATGACCTAACGACTTTACATTGATTACCGATCCCTAAATAAAATAACAGTCATGAACCGGTACCCAATTCCCTGAATTGACGATCTCCTTGAACAGATAAAGGGTGGAAAATACTTCAGTAAGATTGATCTGAAGTCCAGCTACGACCAACCCAATAGAGCAGACTGATGTATGGAAAAATGACTTCAAGTCCAAAGAAGGTATTTTTGAATGGTTCGTCATTCCCTTTGGATTGAAAAATGCCCAAAAAAATTTCATGAGGATGACGGATTTATCTTGCGGCCTTTCACTAATTATTTTGTGGTGGTGTATTTGGATGACATCCTCATCTTCAGCAAGAATTGGGAAGAATGCACACTCTGTGGCAACACAAGCTATAAGAAAATATAGAAAAATGCTCCTTCATCATGAACAAGGTCTAGTACCTAGGCTACATTGTTGATGAGCATGGGGTGGATGTCAATCTAGCCAAGATCCAGGTCATTCATGACTAGCCAACCTCGACCACACTCAATGAGCTTCAGAGCTTCTTAGGCTTTGCCAATTTTTTTCGCAGGTTCATGTTGGGATTCTCCCACATTGCATGGACCCTTAGCCAAGTGACCAAGGGTGGTGGAAAGGAAAAATTCGTATGGGGCTAGTCATAATAGAAAGCATTCGATGATTTGAAGTAGTGTGTGTGCTTAACCTGGGTTCTCTCATTACCTGACCTGCAACAACCTTTGGAGATTGATACAGATTCTTTAGACTATGTTGTGGGTGAATTTCTCACTCAACATGGACATCTCGTTGTGTATCATAGTGAGATTTTATTAGATATTGTCTATAAGTACCCCACTTATGACAAAGAAATGTATTCCATTGTACAAGCTTGTCACCAGTGGAGACATTACATTCTCGGGAAGGAGACAGTCATCCACGCTAATCATAAGCCTCTACAATTCATGCAAACACAAGGAAAATTGTAGAATGACCACCATCATAAGTGGTCCACATAATTGTAACAGTTCCATCTCAACATTAGGTATAAGACAGGGAGCACCAACCACATCACTAACTACCTCAATCGACCTCTAGTTTCTGCACTAACCATGGTGCTACACTCCTGCAGACATGAGACCTCTGGATTGACCCAACTCTATGAGAGAGATCTTGACTTCACCAGTACCTACCATATGATGGGCACAAACACAGTTGTCACTAATTTTCATTTGCAGGATGACTTGTTGTGCCATCTAGGCCATCTCTGTGTTCCATCAAGTGAGCGAACGAAGCTCATTTTGGAATCTCACTATAGTTGGGTGGAAAGACGCTTCATCATATAAAAGACAATGGAAGTGTTGCAACAACATTTCTATTGTTTGAAACTCCGAAAGGATGTCAACAATTATATCAGGTCTTGCACAGCCTACGTCATTGCCAAAATGACCATTTAGAAACAAGGCATGTACACCCCTCTTCCTACTCCCGATAGGCCTTGAGAATCCATCTCGATGGACTACATGTCGGGCCTTCCTTCAGCCAAGCACGAAAATGACTTTTTTTTTTGTGGTTGTTGATTGATTTTCCAAGATGACAATTTTGGTCACCTGTAAGAAGAGCATCACAGCAAAGGCCATTGTCATGCTCTTCTTTGATAGAGTGTGGGTACATTTTCGGATACCACAAACCATCATTAAAGATCAGGATATTCGGTTCCTCAACACATTCTGGTCAAGCCTCTGGTCATGGTTGGACACCAAGATCACCAAATCCACAATCTTCCACCCCCAAATAGATGGCCAAACCAAGGTCGTCAATAGGATGATCATGCATATATTATGCATGTACAATTCCAAGAATTTGTGCGCATGGGATGAGAGTCTTTCCTATGTTCAACACAATTACAAAGAGCCATACATATCTCAACTGACCACAACCCCTTTCAGGTGGAGTTGGGATTTCAACCATTGGGTCCCATGGATGTTGCACTATCGCTTATGTTGTCACAGGAAGAATCATCCCATGCATAAACCGAAGTTGACAAAGCCACCCAGTTCATTGAACACATCCACCAATAGGTTCATGATATTTTGTAGAAGTCCAATGCCAAGTACAAACAGTGCCATGATCAACACCGGGTGCCACATAAGTTTCAGATGGGAGATAAAGTTTGGTTACACTTGTAGAAAGAGCACCTTATAGGAACCCATTGGAAGCTTCGCCCACTCTTCTATGGAACTTACACCATCACCAAGGTTGTGGGTGACAATGATTTTGAGCTCAACATTCCGCCCTTCTTTGGTTTGAACCCATTTTTTAATGTGGACCTCCTTCGACCATACTTTCCACCCTTATTCGACACCTCAGAGATAGAAGAACAATTGACACTGATAGAGCTCAACCCTGACTACTTGGAATAGGAAGCCACTGATCATATCATGGAATCATAGGTCAAGGGAAATCGCCAAAAGAAGCTTCATCTCTATTGAGTTGTCAAAGTGAGGAAACTCCTGCACCAAGGCAAGTGGCTCACCCAGGGAAAATTCAGGAAAAATTTCCTCATCTGATGGGGGATATCGATGCAATGGAGACAATTGCTTCCTAAGGAGGGAGGATTGATCTAGATGGATATTGGTGGCCACCCACCTCTTCTAGCTATCTCACATACAACTTTCATCTTGGTAGTTTTTTTTCTAGATTTTTGGGTCCTAAACTTTCGAGGCCATTTTAAGGCCCTAAATAATGTTTTTTGGTCCCACCATAGTCACACCGTAGACAAAGTCAAAGTGTGACGACATAATGTGTATTCCTCAGATATACCTTTCCAATGGGCTATCGTGCGCCTAAAACATAGATCGTATGCAAACGTTATGACCCAAGGAAGTTGATGTACCAACTTACCCCATTGGGGCCCACATGACTTTTGGCGCTTCATCACCTAGGGTTGGGTTTTTGGATGTCTAGTTTTTCTTGTTTACTTATTGATGCTAAAAAGGCCTAGATACATCATTGTAATGTGCTTATACGAATGTGTGTAGCCTCCACATCTCTTCTAAGATATTAGCTACCACCATTTGAGCAAGATTGTTTTCATTCTGCATTTTATAGTTTTAGCATATTTTATTATTGAATAGAAGTTAAGTTCCACTATATATTTATTATTTTTCTTTGTATATCTATGTTAATGTTATACATCTTTGTTTCATTTCGTTCCTCATAAATTCGGATCAATGGTCCTCAAGAAGGAAGGAACTTGGAACATGTGTCCTGTTTTCGTGCCCTCAACAGACTTACCATTAAGGAAAAATTTTCCATTCTTGTCATAGATCACCTTTTGGATGAACCCAATGGGGATGAATACTTTACTAAACTTGACCTACGTTCTTGCTACCACTAGATAAGTATGAAAGAGGAAGACTACATTTCGCACTCATGAGGGTCATTATGAGTTCTTGGTCATGCCCTTTGGTCTCTGTAATACCCCCTCCACTTTTCAAAGCCTCATGAATCATATGTTTCATCCTTTCATCTCTCACTTTTGTCATTTTTCTTTGATAATATTCTCATCTATAGTAAAACTTGGCATGCTCATCTTACCCATGTGGATCAAGTTCTCCATCTCCTCTCAAAGAAGAGACTCTTTCTCAAATAGTCTAAATGTGCTTTTGGCACCTATTAAGTTGAGTACCTATGTCATATTGTTGGCAAGGATGGTGTAAGGGTGGATCCTAAGAAAATTGAAGATATGTAGAATTGACCTTGTCCAAAAACTCTTAAATTTTTGCATGTTTTATTGGGTTTAAAGGGATATTATTACAAGTTTGTTCAGAATTATAGAAAAATTGCAACTCCCCTCACACCTCTCCTTAAAAAAAATCTTTTAGTTTAGCTCTAGCACCTAACCAATCCTTCCAAGCCTTGAAAGAATCTATGTGCACTACTCCCTTCCTAGCACTTGCTGAATTCACCAAGACCTTTGTTCTGGAATGTGATGCATCAGGGAAAGGCATCAGGGTAGCCCCCATGCAATATGGACGACCTTTGGATTTCACTACAAAATAGTTGTCGGAGCGACATTTGGGCCAACCACTCTATGAAAAGGAAATGTTAGCTATTTTGCATGTAGTGGATCTCTGACACCCTTATCTATTGGGGTAACACTTCCAAATTAAAATGGATCGTCAAAGCCTTAAGTATTTCCTAGAACAACAAATTTCATCCCCAGAGAAACAAAAATGGGTCACCAAGTTGTTTGGGTATGATTATGAGATAATATACAAGAAAGGAAAAGAACATGTGGTGGCTAATTCCTTCTCAACAATATTAAGAGGAAGGGTCCCTCTTTTCCCTCTCATTCATTGTTGCAAATTGGCTACAGGTTGTTCTCCAGGAATGGTGGCAAGACCCCAAGCTTTCTATCCTAATCCAAAAACTACAACAAGATCCTCAAGATTCTCCAGGGTACTCTTAGCACAATGAAGAGATTGCCTATAAAGTTCGGTTATATTTAAGAAAATAGTAGACCCTTAAATCCACGATGATCTCTAATTTTCATGATTCACCTACAACTGGGCATTCAAGTTTTTCCAAAACTTATGAATGGGTCAAACATTCTTTTTTTGGGGATGGTATGAAACAAGACATCCACACCTTTTTGGTCAAATGTGATACTTGTCAACTTCGTAAGGGAGAAACTGTCAAAACTCAAGGCACACTCCAACCGCTTCTTCTTCCACCTACTATATGGATGAATATGTATATGGATTTCATCGTTAGATTACCTAAATCAGGCAATAAGTCAGTCATCATGGTGGTCATGGATCGTCTTTCCAAATATGCTCATGTATGTGATCTTCGACACCTGTTCACAGCCTTCATAATGGCTCAAGTTTTTATGGATAATATCTTCAAACTCCATGGAATGCCTCATTTTATTGTTTCAAACCGTGATCCAACTTTTACTAGCAATTTCTAGCAAAAATTATTCAAGCTCCAAGGAACCCAATTGCATCTCAACACCACCTATTTTTCCTAGACTAATGGCCAAACTGAAATAGTTAACAAGTGTTTGGAAACATATTTGAGGTGTTTTGCATCAGAAAGAAAAAATCAGTGGGTTCAATGGTTACCCATAGTTGAATGGTGATACAACACCTCTTACCATACTCCCACTTGTATGACTACATTTGTAGCAGTCTACAGACAAAGTCCACCATCATTTATCCCATAAATGTCAGGTGTCTCCAAGGTTCAGGAGGTTGACCAAAATATGATAGTCCTTGTGACCATTCTCTGTACTCTAAAAAAAAAAAATTCATGGCTCATAACCGCATGAAGCAACAAGAAGATCAGGGTCGTTTTGAACTTCAATTTGTCAAAGGGGACCATTTTTTTCTTCATATGCAACTGTACAAACAAACTTCACTCAAATCCCAACACTATCAGGAAATCACCACCAAATTTATGGTCCTTATACTATGCTCAAACAAGTGGGGCCAATGGCCTACTAGTTAGCCTTGCCCAATCACTCTAAGCTACATCCTTTTTTTCATGTCTCATGCCTGAAGAAAGTGATTGACACTAAGTGCCAGACCTAGACCAGTTTACCAGAGTTGGATGAAGAAGGTTCCATTTGGTTGCATCCACAAGCAATATTGGACTAGTGTGAGAGTTGTCTCTGTAAGCACACCATCATGGAAGTTTTAGTTCAATGGAAGGATACTCCACCGAAAGACACCACCTGAGAGATGGCTACTATTTTGCATCAATTTCATCATCTCAAGCCTCAAAGACAAGGGTCTTTTTCAAGGGGGGCGGGGGATGTTAGGGACCTAACCTCTCTAAACCCTCACAGAGGTAGAGTAATATATTTTCCATGTAATAAAGGTCGATATTAATAAATAAGGCCTAGTTAATAATGTGAACAGATCTATAAGAAGACTTAATAGAATCTTCCACTTCTAGAAAGATATTCCTCTAGATTTTTCTTTTAAAGATACATTTAGTAAAAATAGGAGTAGAAGGCATGATAAATCTTTTTCTTGAGAATTATTGTAATATAACACTGCTCTACTCGAGGTTTCCCTCAAAGAGGCAAGTCAACATTGCTTTCTATTAATAAATGTTTCATTATGATGTTGTGGTTCTCTACATTTTGTTGTTCCCTTGAAATGATAGGATCGTACATTTCAATGAAGGATAATTTATATAGAATGAGATTTAAGATTATGAAACACAATTTAAATGTTATAGAAAATAATATTTAATATATTTGAATGCTATATAAAATGATATTTAATATATATATATTTTTTTTTTAAATAATATACCTATGGAAAGGAAGCCAATATGATAGAATGGTGGTGGCGGCACTGGCGGTACCTGCGACAATGCCCCTCTGCCTCGATTTCCTCGAGTCCTAACCATCCTGTATAATTTAATCTGCATCAACCAAAGTTGTCAGGGTAAGTTCAAGGACATTTCACATTTGCGCATCTTAAACTAGAAAACATGGTTAGGCGTAAGTTTTTTTTTACTTGTCTGTAAACAGACGTTACTCTCTTTAGGGGAGGTGGCTAGGTTAGGGTTAAAGCGTCTAAGCTTGATGTCTTCGCCTAAGAAAACTATTGACCATCTCGCCCGGTAGTTACGCTAGCACTGTACCACACTCGCCACAGTGCATCAGATCCCTTATATGGTGCTTTCTATTATACCCCTATTCTACCCTAATTATGTCGCATAACATGCATCAAACTCCCGCTACTCTATAAGGACTTTTAACCTTTATAAATTATAAAGTTACACTATTGCATTCATTAATCATATATATATATATATATATATATGATTAGTAATCATAGGTTTCAAACCCATTATTAACATTAAAATTTTATAATGTTAATACGTTGTGCACAATATGCTCCTTTGCGGGCTTGGTGCTTGGCTTTGGCTGGGGGAATGAAACTCAGGGCTTGGTTAACTTGGATAATTGGAGATTATACTTCAAGATAGTACTTTATTACTATTGATAATTAATTTATTTATATACATGAATTTATTTTGTAAAGACTCATGTGTAGCGCGTTAGTGTTTGGTTGTTTTCCAAGGCTTGTACTATAGTGAGTGGTCGTGGGTTCAAAACCCATCCTATCCCTATATATATATATA
>ML801300.1:87258-126501 GCA_009831015.1 Picea engelmannii | reverse complement strand
AAGAGAAAATTTTAAAAGAATTAAAAAAAAAAAAAAAATTATTTATTTGAAGTCGGGCATTGTGGGTGCATGAGGTCCACGTGCCCTCCTTCCCAGGGCTCTCATCCTCAACCCTAATTTATTTTCGCCTTTATCTCCTCAAACCCTAGCCTCACTCAACCCTTTTCATTCTCATTTTTTTTCTCAAACGCTCAGTAGAGGTGAAGGATGAGGTCGGCCATGGACGTCCTTCTGCTCGGTCAACCCTGGTATCCACGAGTTCTAGGAATGGAGGGCACATCGAGCACAATGGCGTGTTCCCTCTGCTCCTTCATCATGGTTCAATCACTCGGCAGCTGGACTTTGATGCTTGATAGCTTGGCGCTAGCGCTGGTGTTGGTTTTGTTTTTCTAAAATTGTGTGTTCTGTGATTCAGTATATTTGGTGGACTTCCGTGCTTGGATATTGGGCCTTGGACCCATTATGTTGATGCTAACCTGCATTGTGTTGATTGCAGGTGCTTGGCCGCTAGGTTTCGGGTGCTTAAAGCTAGTGGTTGCAGGTCGCATTGATGCGTTGTGCACATATGTGCTCCCCTCTCCTCGGTGGCTTGGCATTTGACCTAGGCGTCCTCTTTGGTGAGTGGTGTTGCAGGTCGCATTGATGCACCGTGCATAAGTCAATGCCCCTCGTGGCTCCTTCATTTGGTGACTTAGTGCTTGGGCGTTGGTTTATTTATTTATTTATTTACCTTCTCTTATTTTACACAGGGACCCCTCATGGGATTCTCTCTTCACGACTTGCATAGCTTGACTCGAGCTTTGGCTTGAATGTTGTGTTGTGCTATGCGTTGGAATGTTATCTTAGGCTTGGCGGTTGCGTTGAGCTTACGTTTTTGCATGGCTTGTTTGACATGTGGGGCACATATAATTCTCCTTGGGCCTCTCCTACATGTTCTGAAAACAATAATTCCTTGTGGGCTCTTCCTTGTTGTCTTATTTGTTGATATTTGGTGCCTGGTGCGCAGGGCTTTGAGACATTTGTTGTTGCATGCCTTATGGTCGTATGATATTGCATGTAGGAGAAGTGGATAGTTGGCAATGGAAACTAACAGATTGAGTGCTTTGGATGATAACCTACTTTGCTCTCATATTCTTTCTAAGCTTTCTTTAACACATGTAGTCCATTGTTCTTTGTTGTCACGTAGATGGAAATATCTGTGGATAGTTTTACCCCATATCAAAGTTTCCAGTCTGTGTTTTAAAGAAGAAGTAATCGATCACATGATGCTCTTTCATTTTGGTCCCCTTGAAAGTTTTTAACTTTCGTTAACTGATTCTTATGGGATTGATAACAACATCAATGACAAATTGTTTTGGAGATGGCTTTGTTTTGCCTCTGCAAAAGAGTCAAGGAAATCACTCTAAAAAAAATCATTTTAATAGCTTTACTATAAGTTTAATGCATCTCCCAACTTCTCTATTTTCCTGTGATTGCCTCACATTTTTTAAGCTTGAGTATTTTGATTTTAGACAACTACCCACTTATAGCTTTGGCGGATTCAGATGTCTTAGAAGCTGTTTTCTATCACATTTACATACTAGTGATGATATACTTGAGTATCTTGTAGCAAGATGCCCTCTTCTTGAAAATTTGATGGTCCAAAGCTGCAATGGGCTGAGCAATGTGAAGATTTATGCACCGAATCTCACGAATTTAGACTTTTCAGATAATAACCGTCCAAGCACACTAACACTGAACTACCCACAACTAATGCATATCGTAGTACAGGATTTTCACCCTATATCGAGATTAGAGCTTAATTCTTGTGGGCCTCTACATTTGTCCACAATGCAGATTCAACGACTTGAAGGAGTTTCAAATAGGAACCTATTGAGAAAGCTCACCCTTCGTCGTTTAAGAAGATACTTGTCTTCTCTCACAGTTTTAAACAGTTTTTCCAATCTTGAAGAACTCTCTATAGAAAATATTTCGCCATCTGAAGATTTTTTTTTCCAGTATTCTCCTCGTTTTCTTTTTAGTTCTTCAGCGAATACTTGTTTTTCTTTCCATCGTGTAAGGTGATAGCATGTTCATATAAATGACTTAAATTAGCTTGATGGTTGTTTGTAAGAATTGACTGAGACTATTTAACTATAAAAACACACCCTTACATCCATTTAGGAGTTGGCATAACTTTTAGATCAGAGTTATCTACACAGTTCCCAGCCAAGTTCTTAGAAATAAATGGAAAAGAATTCAGTCTGCTTGCTGCCTGGGCTCAGGTCAAGTTAAAGAAGATCTTAGTAATGTTTATATTGAATGTCCTCTCTTCTTTATTTAGTAGATAGCATTAAAGTTGTTAAACTACACCCTATTTAATATGCAATAGACGTAGAGAGAGTTTCAATAAATACCCCTGATTTTTTTACAATATTACAACTGTAACTCTTATTAATTCTCAACCTATGCAGGTGAAGAGTCATTCTTACAGGTGGCTAGAACTAGGCAGAGTATCTCTTTTTCTAATGCACATACCCTCCTTCAATTCTCCTAGGAAGCATGCACACTCTCACATTCATTCTGAGTAGTCTACTTAGGGTTATAGATCATTTCTGTTTATTTCTATTTGAGTTGATTCAAGGGTTTTAGGTCGTAGGATGGGAGTTGTTTCAGGAAATAGTTTGCACAATTATGTGGGCGGTAAGGCCTTAGGTTTCATTTTTTGAAACCAGGCTTTGATACCATGTGTAAGGTTTTTGTCCCCACAGAGCCTTATAAAACACAAGTTAAAAATAAAGAGTATATAAATGTTATCCTGTACAATTTAATCTTCAACATTTAACCATAATTTATTCAGCAGAAATTAAATTTATTAACAACATGAAAATAAATCACATAACCATCACATAACACAACATATTTAGCACCTTAATGATAACCACCTAACATAGCGTAATTATGAAAATACATACCTCTGTCCTGATGCTATTTCTCCAATCTCTGTTTGTCCTCGCTGCTGCTCTGCCCAAACTCTGCCCAAAACCGAATCTTTCCTCCCTGCCAGCTAGGCACAGAGCCTATCTGGCTCCCTAGCTCCATGATTCCATGAGGATTCCTGGCCCCCGAGCCCAAAAGTCCCAGCAACCATTGCACCCCTGTAACAGTCCACCCAAACTCCCAACCAGAAAAATACCCCCAGAAAATACAATCCCTAATCTCAAAATGATGCTTTCTTCCCCCAAAATTCCAAAAGTCATTCTCTCGAATGCCTCTTCCCCCTCATATCCTCCTTCTCATTCATCGCCTCCTAACTTCATTTAATGCCACCCACCTTATCCCTTCATTTAATACCGTATCCCTCCATTCAATACCCTATCCCTCCATTCAATGCTTTATCTCTACATACGTAAAGTTTTCTAATAATAAATTAAAAGTTATTAAGCATTTAATTCGTTACCCAAACATTAAATGTGTTAATTAATCAACATATATTCAACAATAATTAATTAATTAATATTAATAATAAATAATCATTATTTAACTAATACACATTAGGACAATTAATTATTTAATTAACAATACCTGATAAACCTTAAGCAAATATTTAACTAGGGTTGTTACAGCACCACCTATTGTCCCCAAACTAATGGCCAAACTGAAATAGTTAACAAGTGTTTGGAAACATATTTGAGGTGTTTTGCGTCAGAAAGAAAAATCAGTGGATTCAATGGTTACCCCTAGTTGAATGGTGATACAACACCTCTTACCATACTACTACTTGTATGAATACATTTGTAGCAGTCTACAGACAAAGTCCACCATCATTTATCCCATAAATGTCAGGTGTCTCCAAGGTTCAGGAGGTTGACCACAATATGATAGTCCTCGTGACCATTCTCCATACTCTCAA
The DNA here is from genome assembly GCA_009831015.1 of Picea engelmannii. Lineage (NCBI taxonomy): Eukaryota > Viridiplantae > Streptophyta > Pinopsida > Pinales > Pinaceae > Picea > Picea engelmannii. Next base: position 122,609 of record ML801300.1, on the reverse strand, counting down.
AAAAAAAAAATCATGGCTCATAACCGCATGAAGTAACAAGAAGATCAGGGTCGTTTTGAACATCAATTTGTCGAAGGGGACCATGTGTTTCTTCATATGCAACTGTACAAACAAACTTCACTCAAATCCCAATACTATCAGGAAATCGCCACCAAATTTATGGTCCTTATACTATTCTCAAACAAGTGGGGCCAATGGCCTACTAGTTAGCCTTGCCCAATCACTCTAAGCTACATCTTGTTTTTCATGTCTCATGCCTGAAGAAAGTGATTGGCACTAAGTGCCATACCTAGACCAGTTTTCCAGAGTTGGATGAAGAAGGTTCCATTTGGTTGCATCCACAAGCAATATTGGACTAGTGTGAGAGTTGTCTCTGTAAGTAGAGCATCATGGAAGTTTTATTTCAATGGAAGGATACTCCATCAGAAGACACCACCTGAGAGATGGCCACTATTTTGCATTAATNAATAATATATTTGCCATGTAATACAGGTCTATATTAATAAATAAGGCCTAGTTAATAATGTGAACAGATTTAATGTAAGAAGACTTAATAGAATCTTCGACTTCTAGAAAGATATTCCTCTAGATTTTTCTTTTAAATATAGATTTAGTAAAAATAGGAGTAGAAGGCATGATAAATCTTTTTCTTGAGAATTATTGTAATATAACACTGCTCTACTGGAGGTTTCCCTCAAAGAGGCAAGTCAACATTGCTTTCTATTAACAAATGTTTCATTATGATGTTGTGGTTCTCTACATTTTGTTGTTCCCTTCAAATTATAGGATCATGCATTTCAATGAAAGATAATTTATATAGAATGAAAATTAAAATTATGAAACACAATTTAAATGTTATAGAAAATAATATTTAATATATTTGAATGCTATATAAAATGTTATTTAATACATTTAATATTTTTTAAAAATAATATAATCAATAAATATAATTATTAAAAATATGTATATATTTAACTTTACTTTGAATAAATTCTAATAGATAACCTGAAAATATACATATATTAGGTATCCTACATAAATTATTAAACATATGAAAATATTATATTTATACATTTTACTTTATAAGAAATATATTCTCCATTTTCGATTTTGGGTGTATATGTTAGTTCCACTTTATATTTTTATATTCTCTATCATTTATCGTTTATATGGGAAACTTCCTTTATCCACTTTACATTTAACTCTCTTCCGTTAAGAGGTAAATTCAAACATAAAATATTTATTTGTATAAAAAAAGATATTTATACTCTTTTTTAAAGATAGATATATTCTCTCCGTCTTCGATATATATGTTCTTTCCACTTTCTCTTTTTATACTCACGGCTTCCTCTATCCACTTTACATTCGATTCTCTCTGATTATGCGTGGTTATTGCCATAAAACACATGACATTAAAAAGGAAACATTAAACGGAGAGGTCCATCGTTAGCTTCTCATTCTCTTCTTTATTAAGAAAAAAACCATATATTCTCTCCCCTTTCTCCTTTCATATATTCTTTGTCATCCATATCCACTTTACGTTTTGTTCTCTATGTTTTACATCTCACGCATGGAGATGGCATTAATCATGTAACAACTTCAAAAACACTAATTTTTTTTTTTTAATTTCATTTTAATTTTAACTGCAAAAAATTAATTATAAAATTATTTATCAATTTTGTTTGCAAGCCTTTCAAATGCATTATTATATATTTCAAATACATTATATAGTAAAATTTTTATTTTATATATACAAAAATATATAATAATTTAAATATAATTAATTAAACAATATTAATAAAAATAACAAATAAAATATGTTAATAATCAAAATAAAGTAATGTCTTTTAAATAATTCTTTCTATTGATTGCCCTATGGTACTTGTACTTGTGAAAACCTATAAAATGTTTAGTTTTTAAGTATGTAATGTAAGCTCATGGTTTGCATATTTGGATCCCAGAGTATGGAGTTAGTGTGATAAAAATAATATTAGCAATTAGATACATTTATAAATTTATTATTATTTTTTAATATTATAGATGACATATAAAATTTTAATTTAAAATAATGATGATGATGATTAATCTTTATTAGATAAATTGGTTTATCGAATCTTAAGAGGGTAAGGGATTACTTGCAATTCTTTAGAATTTTGTTTTGGACAATCTTAGAGAAAGTGTTTTTTATCTTCAATCCTCTTAATGTCACAAACATGACACACTCTTTCATCCCATGGCATTTTAGGAATTGACCAATACCTCACTATGGAGCTCATAAGAATTTTTACTTATCTCATCAATGCTTATTTTTTTCTTTACACTTGTCAAAACATAGAGATAACTTTGATCTTCTAGATTAGGGTTGATTACCTCCTTATAATACCTTAATTTGCATTTTTCCTCTAACTCTTTATCACGCCACATTTTCTCCTTAAATTTTGATTTAATAATGTTTTCAGTAGTATCCTTATTCTACTTAAAACTTCATAACGCACAAGCACAACTTGCATTAACGTAATCATACATATAAATACAATAGATGTCTCAAGATAGACAAACTACTTTGATCACACAATCACGCGAATATCTCAACCTCACACTATTCTATCACTCTTAGTTGGAGAGAATCCCTCTCACAACCAACTAGACCTAACCAAACTCTCTACATAGATACAAGTAGTTCTTACATATTCTAACACACCACCTTAATGATTACTTTTATTAATCACATATTCCAACATCATTTGACTTTCATCGCTTCCACAAGACTTCCACTACTTTTCATTGACTGGGATTTATTTACTATGGGATTCTCCTTCGAACTTGTTTCCTCTTCTCTTTTGTACCTACATAAAATTGATCACTGCAAATCATTGATGTCCATATAAAAAACAATCCATCTACCATAATGCATGGGTCATCATCTGTTGTAACCTCTAGTCCACTAGGAATGCATTTTAGCTACATGGTTCATTCAACCATTCTTCCTCATACATCCCCCTTCATCGCATCTTCATCAACTTGGGTTTTTTTTTTGGCTTACCCATAACCATGCTCTGGGTTTTCTCGGATTACCCTCAACCATGCACAAGGTTTTCTTGTATTACCTGTAACCATGCTCTGAGTTTTCTCGAATTACCCTCAACCATACACCCTCAAGTAGTTTTTACCACAAACCATCCTTTACATAGTGGTTTTTAGATCACTACTAACTTTTCACATTAGGGGAGTATACAATGGCTTGGTACATAACCTATACCAGGTACATACTTAAGTATTCTCTAGGACCACCACATCAAAATATCATAGACTTGATTTCAATTACATGTGTGACTCACATTATAATATGATCATTAGTCTATTTTATTTTAGACAACTTGAATGACATAACTATGCACACCTTAAAAAAAAATACTTGTTAAATCACAACTCAATCACACTTTCCTCAATCATATTGGAGGTTTTGTGAGTCCGACGGAATGAGCACGTACACCTCACTTCGCTATAACACCTCCACAACAGCAAGCACCTAACAGAGCATTAATTTTCCTTCTTCAACAAATCTGCAGCTTCATTCAACTTTCTCCAAGTAGCTATCTTCTTGCAACAATCTCCTTTTCTTCAGCAAACTGGTCGCACATGGGCTTCTCTTGCTCTTTCTCTACAATAAGCAGCGTCACGTGCCTTCTTCAACTCTGGCATTCCTCTTCTATTGAAAATGCTTACTGGAGCAGTGACCATGTATAAGTAGGAGGGATGCATACCATGTGAATTATGGTCTACATTTTGTAAAGATTGTCTTCCCCTAGATATATTGAGGGAATTTCTCTCACTCTTGATTGCGGATTCAAACTTGCGCACACGGGCTCCACCATACACACTTTAGAAATCACACAAAACAAAAAGAATACACAATCTACAAGTCACACGCACCAGTTCTCATGATGCCATTTCCAGTGGTTTGTGGAACGTCACATAACTCCTCACAGTTAGAGATTTATAGCCATGTGAAGTTGGAGAACCCTCATGATTCATCTAGAAGCCCCAAAAGGTCAAAGTAGTCAAAGTGGTTGCAAAGAAGAAATTATTTAAATAATAAATTTAATGGAGAAATTTCTAAGTGGACAAGTGGTTATAAGTGGGTTAGCCCTAAAATAAGGAGAGTGGGTTAAGATGGTTAGAAGGTTATTTAAATAATAAAGTGAAGTCATGAGTGTACTATAAGTCAAAGTGGACACAAAAAAAATTATTTAAATAATAAAGTTAATGGAGAAATTACTAAGTGGACAAGTGGTTAGAAGTGGGTTAGCCCTAAAATAAGGAAGTGGGTTAAGATGGTTAGAAGGTAATTTAAATAATAAAGTGAAGTGATGAGTGTACTATAAGTCAAAGTGGATACAAAAGAAATTATTTAAATAATAAAGTTAATGGAGAAATTACTAAGTGGACAAATGGTTAGAAGTAGGTTAGCCCTAAAATAAGGAAACTCAGTTGAGATGATTAGAAGGTAACCCCTTGAGGAAGCTACATGAAAGTATAAATAAGAGGCAAGGGTCTCTCATTTTTAATCACACTTTAGCATATTGAATATCTATAAGTGAATGACGTAACCAAAGGATATCTAAGATGAATTTCAGAGGGAAGGAAAAATAAAGAAGACCAAAATTCAAGGGAGGATAAATTATTTTGATGATGCTTTCTAAGGTATGTTATTTACAGGTCATCTCACCATTTTCGCAATAAATGTTTTTCTAGAAAGATTCAAACCGTGAAATTGGGAGGTCGTTGAGGAAACATATCCAAGTAGCTGTGATAAAAATTTCATCTTGTGGGTTGTTTTATTTTTTGAGTTACACTCTGTGGAAAATAGGGTTTGTGGCTAGTCTTGAAACTAGTCTAAAATAGGCGTTTCAGGTAAAAACGTCATACCTTCTTCATAACAGATCCAAATTTAGTAAGACCAAATGTATTTGTTAGAGTGCATTATTTAGTATGTTGTGTACCATTTTCATATCTATACAAAAAATATTTTGTGTGAGGCATTCTATACAAGTTCAATCTCTAGAACAAGACAAAATTCAACAAGGTATGACATTTTTGCTATAACTCATTTTCTGAGAGGTTCCAAGTAGTGAAATCTGGAGGAATTGCATAAAAGACATTGAAGAAAATTGTGTACCATTTTTTTTATCTTTATTCATTAAAGGTACATAGTTATGATTATTGCAAGTTAGGGTTGTTGACTAATCCACAATTAGTCATGTGAGACTAAAGTAAAGTTTGACAAAATGCTAGTCTCTTGTTGTTAAAATTAAGGAAGGTTTCCAGGTATGTGATCATATACAACAGGTTTATTACAGAGTTACAAATCAGATTTGGATGATGAAATTGATGAGGGCTTTTGGTTGAGGTATGTTATAGATAGAGGGTGTATCACAGTGAGGTTGTGGCACATGGTTTGATGTAATGTTTTATGGTATTTGGTTATGGATAGTGTGATGTATTTCTAGAGAAATTTTGATGGTTATATTGGTATACGTATTTGGTATATGGTTTAGGTACATGTTGGGTACATGGTTGAGACAAGTAGTTGATGAGTTGGCACATACATGAGGTGTATAATTGATGGTGTTCGTACATCTTGATGAGTCATAGTTTATCTATATTTGATGCATGATTGGTATATATTTGGTGCATTGTTTATGAACTCGTTGATGGTACAGGTTGGTGCATCATTGATGCACTTGTTTATGGTACAGGCTGATTACAGGTTGAGGTACTGGGTCATGCATGATTGATGCATTTGTTTATCGAACAAGTTGAGGTACATGTTGATGTATGGTACATGTTGGCACAAGTTATTGGTACAAGTTGTTATAGGTTTAGTACATGTTGATTGGTACAGGTTTACAACAATATATCTCACAGTGATAGTGTGAAATTGGTTCCATCATTCTACTTCTACGTTAGGGCAGTTGGATGGGGAAATGACAAGTGGTTATAGCGGGAGGACATAGGAGGTTGTAGCATCCTTCTGGTTGTAGCCAAAGAATTGGGGAGTTGGAGATTCCTTGAGGTTGTAGCCTGAGAAACTAGGGGGTTGGAGCCTCCTTCCAGTTGCAACTGAAAAAAAAAGGAAGTTGGTGCTCCCAATGAATGTAATTATTAAATACATATAAGAAAAATCATTCTGTGGTTTTCTCCCGCTTTCGGTTTCCATGTAAAAACACCGGTGTACTGTGTATGTGTATGATTGCTCATTTGTTCATTGTTTATTTACTCTGTAACTATTGGATGATAATGCTACATTGATATAACACTTGCATTTTATGGTTAAAATTGATTAAATTTCTCTATTACTGATTCACCCCCACTCTCAGTAATCCAACAATTGGTATTAGAGAGGGTTTCTTCAGGAAACAATTTAACCATTGGAAGGAGATCATGGATTATTCTGAGAATGGAGTACCATTGTTTAATGGTCATAATGGTTTAAAGTATGAGGTATGGAGTGGAAGGATGAAAGTATTTTTACAGGCACAGATGTATTAAATTTGGCTATCAATCGTTACAAGATATGATAGTTCAAAAAGGGAAAAGAATGCAGCCAAGAAGGAATTGAAGAAGAATAACAAAATAACAATGGATTTCATATAGGAAGGATTACCTAATACGGTAAGAGAAAAGGTTGGTAAATGTTCATCAGCCAAAGAACTTTGGGATAAGTTACATGAAATATATTCTTCACCCATCCCAGATTCAAAAAATTCTAAAGAAGACGTAGATAAAAATCAAGAAGAATTATGTTCACCATGTCAAACATATTCAAAAGATGAAGCGTACATAATCACAAGAGGTATGTTGTTTTTCTTTAATTGTGAAAATTGAGGACATCTTGAAATATAATGCCATGAAGGAAATGAGACAGAAAAACTAATTGAAAAGGAAGAAAATTATGAAGAAGAATTGATTAGTGCTTTAGATGAACTAAGAGAAGAAAACAAGTCACTCAAGAAAGAATTGATGAAACAAAAGGAAAGTGTTCACATTTTTTAAGAAGCCCAACAGGTCATCGAGAACTTAAGAACTCAGCTAGAAGAAGCCAGAAAGATCGAAGAGAATCTTGAATATCAAAAGCAGTATTTGGAAGCCAAAATAACAGAACAGAAGGAAGAAGCAGAAATGAGAGAGAAGATATTGACAAGTCATCTTAAGGAAAGAACTAACGATATAAACCATCTTGAGGAAGAGGTTGGTCAAGAAGAGAAAGGACTTGAAGAATAAATAATCACATTAAAAATCCATCTTGAAGAAGCGAAACGAATAGAAGAAGTCATGAAGTCTCAGATAATGAAGAAAGAAGAAGAGGTTGAGAAGCTTGAAGAAGAAGTTGTCACATTAAGAAGTAAAATTGTCAATATCAACAAGAATGTTGAAGAGACATAAACATCCACATTAGTTATAGAGAATGAAGAGAAGCACTCTAGGTTGCTATAAAAGAAAAATGAAGAAAATAGAAAGAGTTATGCAGAAGTATTCAAAGAAAGGAATCATGGTCAACCAAAATCGAAGAAAATTATTGAAGATACATCTTCAAGAAGACCATCCATGTTCAGGTTGTTGGACACACCGACCATACTGAGAGGGGGGGAAGGGGGGTGAATCAGTGTATGGATATTTTTAAACTTCTCTTCACAAAAACTCTTTAGTTAGCAATCACCATTTACTCATCACTTATTACTGACATTTATAACCAGTTGTGTGTGAACATATATCAACAACAGATAACAACAACATATATCATCAATAAGCCATCACCACAAAGAACACAAGATGTATGTACAATTTTATTTTTATTATGGACTACAATCCTTGGTTTTATCAGCAACAACTGAATAGAGTACAACTCCACAAGAGCACTAGCTCTGCAATGCAAGATTCAACTTACACAACTCAACACCAACTGAGAAGCGGATTCAATCCTTAATATATCCCAATCTGTCAATAGGTACGTGACCTGTCAGTGGTTTATCACGCGTATGTATGCACCCTACCAATACTACAACTCACATATGTACATGGTATATCTATACTACAACTTGTGTATGCCCTCTGAACAACTGGGGTTTTCTCTCCTTGAAATAAACTCAGATCCTCTGCAGCCTTCAGTCACATCCACTTTTGCCTTTCATTGTCCAATCTGTACCATAACCAATCACAACACATCTATGCTCTCAAACAACTTACTCATGCTCATCAACCATACAATATGAATGCTACTTAATCATGTATAAGAAACCAGTATACTATGGAAACCATATTAGTACTGAAACATAAGAGAGTTGCTCACATAGTCAATGAACCAATAAAACCATATCACAACAGCCATACCAAGAATGCCTTAAGAATTCATCATACCATAAGCAAGAGTATCCATCAAAACAATCATGTAACCATACCAGAACTTCTATGGTAGATTTGAGCCCATAGAATGCAGATTTGGATCTTTCTTTAGGCTTTAAGAACCTGGCACCAGATCGCACTCAAGTCTCCATGACTTTCCTCCAACTATACATGCTCTGACCTCCTTCATCCCACATGTGTATGCGCTCTGGCTCACTGCAGACCGTGTATGTACGTGCTCTATCCCACTGTTGCTCGTGTACTCCTTCAGAAACTAGGGTTTCTGAACTTCTGAAACTTTCGTCATCAATATATTAAACTTACGAAAACTTTGATGCATCCATGATATCTTCCAATCAATCTCTCACTCAGAATAGATCTTCAATATGCTCATAAAAGATATCTTTACAAGAGACCCTTGCCTCTTATTTATACTCTCCAAGTAGCTTCCTTAGAAACATCCACTAGGTAACTTTGTCCACATATCCATTTTATCCACATAACCACTTCGTCCATATCACTACCTTTATCCAACTTTGTCCACATAGCTACTTTGTTCATATGGCCACTTGTCCATTTAACCCACTTTCCCTATTTTAGGGTTAACCCACTTATAACCACTTTCCATAATTAGAAAGTTCTCCATTAACTTTATTATCTAAATAATCCTCTTTGACTTCATCATTTCACTTTATTATTTAAATAATTTCTTATTTGTAAGCACTTTGACTTATTTGACCTTTTTGGGGCTTCTAGCCAACAATGAGGGTCCTCCAACTTCGTAAGGCCATAACTTCTCTTCCTCTTTCGCTACAATAAGCAATGTCACATGCCTTCTTCAACTCTCGCATTACTCTTCTATTGAAAACGCTTACTGGAGCAGTGATCAGGTATAAGTAGGAGGGATGCATACCATGTGAATTATGGTCTGCATTTTGTAAAGATCGTCTTCCCCTAGATATATTGAGGGAATTTCTCTCACTCTTGATTGTGGATTCAAGCTTGGGCGCACGGGCTCTACCATACACACTGTAGAAATCACAGAAAACAAAAAAAATATGCAGTCTGCAAGTCACACGCACTAGTTCTCGTCAGGGTCACCAAATGAATTTGTGTTCAACATTTATCATCATTAGATTGAGATAATGGTCTTATAACTTTGGCACTTTGAGGAATGCGTTGTTCATGGGACAGATGACTGGAAAATTGTCTTTCCATGGTAATTACTGTATGAGGTGGTTGGCTATAAAAATACTCACACTCCTCTATCAAACACATTGGTCACACAACCTTCTCACTATTGATTAATTGGGTTGGTTTTCATTGATGTGAACCCTTGAAGAAAGTCTAGTAGCACAAAGGTTTGGGTAATGGACCCAAGTTTGTTTGATGAATAATGGTATATGTTTTGATATATTTTCAGGCAAGACTATTCTAGATGGATAGTACATGTCATGCCATTTCCAATGGTATGTGGAACGTTACATAACTCCTCACAGTTAGACATTTATGGACATGTGAAGTTGGAGAACCCTCATGAGTCATCTAGAAGCCCCAAAAGGTCAAAGTAGTCAAAGTGGTTGCAAACAAGAAATTATTTAAATAATAAAGTGAAGTGATGAGTATACTATAAGTAAATGTGGATACAAAAAAAATTATTTAAATAATAAAGTTAATGGAGAAATTTCTAAGTGGATAAGTGGTTATAAGTGGGTTAGCCCTAAAATAAGGAAAGTGGGTTAAGATGGTTAGAAGGTAATTTAAATAATAAATATAAGTGATGAGTGTACTATAAGTCAAAGTGGATACAAAAGAAATTATTTAAATAATAAATTTAATGGAGAAATTACTAAGTGGACAAGTGGTTAGAAGTGGGTTAGCCCTAAAATAAGGAAAGTGGGTTAAGATCGTTAGAAGGTAATTTAAATAATAAAGTGAAGTGATGAGTGTACTATAAGTCAAAGTGGATACAAAAGAAATTATTTAAATAATAAAGTTAATGGAAAAATTACTAAGTGGACAAGTGGTTAGAAGTAGGTTAGCCCTAAAATAAGGAAACTCAGTTAAGATGATTAGAAGGTAACCCCTTGAGGAAGCTACATGAAAGTATAAATAAGAGGCAAGGGTCTCTCATTTTTAATCACACTTTAGCATATTGAATATCTACAAGTGACTGAGGTAACCAAAGGATATCTAAGATGAATTTCAGAGGGAAGAAAAAATAAAGAAGACCAAAATTCAAGGGAGGATAAATTTTTTTGATGATGCTTTCTAAGGTATGTTATTTACAGGTCATCTCACCATTTTCGATATAATTTTTTTTCTAGAATGATTCAAACCGTGAAATTGGGAGGTCGTTGAGGAAACATATCCAAGTAGCTGTGATAAAAATTTCATCTTGTGGGTCATTTTATTTTTGGAGTTACACTTCGTGGAAAATAGGGTTTGTGGTTAGTCTTGAAACTAGTCTAAAACATGTGTTTCGAGTAAAAATGTCATACCTTCTTCATAAAAAATCCAAATTTTGTAAGACCAAATGTATTTGTTAGAGTGCATTATTTAGTATGTTGTGTACCATTTTCATATCTATACAACAAATATTTCGTGTGAGGCATTCTATACAAGTTCGATCTCTAGAATAAGACAAAATTCAACAAGATATGACATTTTTTCTATAACTCCTTTTCTGAGAGGTTCCAAGTAGTGAAATCTGGAGGAATTGCATTAAAGACATTGAAGAAAATTGTGTACCATTTTTTTATCTTTATTTATTAAAGGTACATAGTTATGATTATTGCAAGTTAGGGTTGTTGACTAATCCACAATTAGTCATGTGAGACTAAAGTAAAGTTTAATAAAATGATAGTCTCTTGTTGTTAAAGTTAAGGAAGGTTTCCAGGTATGTGATCATATACACCAGGTCTATTACATAGTTACAAATCAGATTTGGATGATGGAATTGATGAGGGATTTTGGTTGAGGTATGTTACAGATAGAGGGTGTATAACAATGAGGTTGTGGCACATGGTTTGATGTAATGGTTTATGGTATTTGGTTATGGATAGTGTGATGTATTTCTAGAGAAATTTTGATGGTTATATTGGTATACATATTTGGTATATGGTTGAGGTACATGTTGGGTACATGGTTGAGACAAGTAGTTGATGAGTTGGCACATACATGAGGTGTATAGTTGATGATGTTGGTACATCTTGATGAGTCATAGTCTATGTGTATTTGATGCATGATTGGTACATATTTGGTGCATTGTTGATGAACTCATTGATGGTACAGGTTGAGGTATAGGTTGGTGCATGGTTGATGCATTTGTTTATGGCACATGCTGATTAGAGATTGAGGTACAGGTTCGTGCATGGTTGATGCATTTGCTTATGGAAAAAGTTTAGGTACATGTTGGCACAAGTGGTTGTAGCCGAAGAACATAGGGGGTTGAAGCCTCCTTCTGGTTGTAGCCAGAGAATTGGGGAGTTGGAGATTCCTTGAGGTTGTATCCTAAGAAACTAGGGGGTTGGAGCCTCCTTCCAGTTGAAACTGGAAAACAAAGGAAGTTGGTGCTTCCAATGAATGTAATTCTTAAATACATATAAGAAAAATCATTTTGTGGTTTTCTCCCGCTTCGATTTCCACCTAAAAGCACTGGTGTACTGTGTATGTGTATGCTTGTTCATTTGTTCATTGTTTATTTACTCTGCAACTATTGAATGATAATGCTACATTGATATAAGACTTGCATTTTATGGTTAAAATTGATTAAATTTCTCTATTACTGGTTCACCCCCCCTCTCAGTAATCCAACAATTGGTATCAAAGAGGGTTCCTTCAGGAAACAGTTTAACCATTGGAAGGAGATCATGGATCATTCTGAGAATGTAGTACCATTGTTTACTGGTCATAATGGTTTAAAGTATGAGGTATAGAGTGGAAGGATGAAAGTATTTTTATAGGCACATGGGTATTATATTTGGCTATCAATCGTTACAGGATATGATAGTTCAAAAAGGGAAAAGAATGCATCCAAGAAGGAATTGAAGAAGAATAACAAAATAGCAATGGATTTCATATAGGAAGGATTACCTAATACGGTAAGAGAAAAGGTTGGTAAATGTTCATCAGCCAAAGAACTTTGGGATAAGTTACATGACATATATTCTTCACCCATCCCAGATTTAGAAAATTCTAAAGAAGACACAGATACAAATCAAGAAGAATTATGTTCACCATGTCAAACAGATTCAGAAGATGAAGCGTACATAATCACAAGAGGTACGTTGTTTTTCTTTAATTGTGAAAAACGTGGACATCTTAAAATAGAATGCCATGAAGGAAATGAGACATAAAAACTAATTGAAAAGGAAGAAAATTATGAAGCAGAATTGATTAGTGTTTTAGATGAACTAAGAGAAGAAAACAAGTCACTTAAGAAAAAATTGATGAAACAAAAGGAAAGTGTTCACATTTTTTAAGAAGCCCAACATGTCAACAAGAACTTAAGAACTTATCTAGAAGAAGATAGAAAGATCGAAGAAAATCTTGAATATCAAAAGAAGTATTTGGAAGCCAAAATAACAGAACAGAAGGAAGAAGCATAAATGAGAGAGAAGATATTGATAGATCATCTTAAGGAAAGAACTAACAATATAAACCAGCTTGAGTAAGAGGTTGGTCAAGAAAAGAAAGGACTTGAAGAAGAAATAATCACATTAAAAATTCATCTTGAAGAAGCGAAACGAACAGAAGAAGTCATGAAGTCTCAGATAATGAAGAAAGAAGAAGAGGTTGAGAAGCTTGAAGAAGAATTTGTCACATTAAGAAGTAAAATCATCAAGCTCAACAACAATGTTGAAGAGACATAAACATCCACATCAGTTATAGAGAATGAAGAGAAGCACTCTAGGTTGCTATAAAAGAAGAATGAATAAAATAGAAAGAGTTATGCAGAAGTATTCAAAGAAAGGAATCATGGTCAACCAAAATTGAAGAAAACTATTGAAGATACATCTTCAAGAAGACCATCCATGTTCAAGTTGTTGGACACACCAACCATACTGAGAGGGGGGGGTGTGGGGGGTGAATCAGTGTAGGGATATTTTTAAACTTCCCTTCACAAAAACTCCTTAGTTAGCAATCACCATTTACTCATCACTTATTACTGACTTTTATAACCAGTTGTGTGTGAACATATATCAACAACAGATAACAACAACATATATCATCAATAAGACATCACCACAAAGAACACAAGATGTATGTACAATTTTATTTTTATTATGGATTACAATCCTTGGGTTTATCAACAACAACTTAATAGAGTACAACTCCATAAGAGCACTAGCTCTGAAATGCAAGATTCAACTTACACAACTCAACACCAACTAAGAAGAGGATTCAATCCTCAATATATACCAATCTTTCAACAGGTACGTGACCTGTCAGTGGTGTAGCACGTGTATGTACACACCCTACCCGTAGTACAACTCGCATATGTACACTATCTATCTGTACTACAACTTGTGTATGCCCTATGAACAACTGAGGTTTTCTCTCCTTGAAATAAACTTAGATCCTCTACAGCCTTCAGTCACATCCACTTCTACCTTTCATTGTCCAATTTGTACCATAACCAATCACAACACATCTATGCTCTCAAACAACTTACTCATGCTCCTCACCCATACAATAAGAATGCTACTTAACCATGTATAAGCAACCAGTATACTATGGCAACCATATTAGTACTGAAACATAAGAAAGCTGCTCACTTAGTCAATGAACCAATAAAACCATATAACAACAACCATACCAAGAATGCCTTAAAAATTCATCATGCCATAAGAAAGAGTATCCATCAAAACAATCATGTAACCATACCAAAACTTCTATGGCAGATCTGAGCCCATAGAATGCAGATTTGGATCTTGCTTCAAGCTTCAAGAACCTGGCACCATATCTCACTCAAGTCTCGATGACTTTCCTCCAACTGTACGTGCTCTGACCTCCTTCATCCCGCATGTGTATGCTCTCTGGCTCACTGCAACCCATGTATGTATGTGCTCTAGCCGACTGCTGCTCGCATACTCCTTCATAAACTAGGGTTTCTGAACTTCTAAAACTTTCGTCATCAATATATCAAACTTATGGAAACTTTGATGCATCCATGATATCCTCCAATCAATCTCTCACTCAGAATAGATCTTCAATATGCTCATAAAAGATATCTTTACAAGAGACCCTTGACTCTTATTTATACTCTCCAAGTAGCTTCCTTAGAAACATCCACTAAGTCACTTTGTCCACATATCCATTTTATCCACATAACCACTTCGTCCATATCGCTACCTTTATCCAACTTTGTCCACATAGCCACTTTGTTCATATGGCCACTTGTCCATTTAACCCACTTTCCTTATTTTAGGGTTAACCCACTTATAACCACTTTCCATAATTAGAAAGTTCTCCATTAACTTTATTATTTAAATAGTTCTCTTTGAATTCATCATTTCACTTTATTATTTAAATAATTTCTTATTTGTAAGCACTTTGACTTATTTGACCTTCTGGGGGCTTCTAGCCAACAATGAGGGTCCTCCAACTTCGTAAGGCCATAACTCTCAAACCATGAGGAGTTATGTGGTGTTCCACATACCACCAAAAATGGCATGACAAGCACTATCCATCTAGGATAGTTTCAATGATAAATTCACTAATATTCATCTCATTATTCCACAATTAAGCATGACTTCTCTAACCATACTTCTAGGATAACTCAACTGCAAATCATCTTCCTGTGATGGATTTCACCATAAAGGTACCACTTTGGTTTTCATCCATTTGTACTTCCTATCAACCATGACAAGACAATAATGATTCTTCTTTACATAAATCCAACTAGAATAACCCATGACAATACATCACTATGACATTGTCCCTTTGTCATTGATTCTATGCATGACCACATGATCCAACGATCAATACATTAATGAATCCATCCATCTATGCATCATATATCAATGAAAACACATTGATCCATCTTCATCTATGCATCATATATCAATGACAACACATTGATCCATCTTCATCTATGCATGACATCATCTATGCATCACTTATCAATGACTTCACTTGACATCAATTCATTTACAACAACGACAATACATACTACATAAATATACTATGACAAGACATTGTTCCTTTGACATCAATGATAACATGATCCAACAATCTCCCCCTTTGGCATTGATGGAAATACCAACATTGATGTCAACACCAATCATTTATGGCAACATTGCTCTTCATCAATAGTCATCTCAATCACGTCAATGTGACTATCTCTCCCCCTTTGACATCAATGACAAAGGGTAGTTCTCTCCTTGGGGTTGCTCCCCCAGCCTGAACTCTCCTTGGGGTTTCTCCCCTTGTTTGGATGCCTTTGATCTTCCTCTGAATAGTCTATCCCCTTTTGAACAAAGGATATCACTTTGATGTAATGCTAAATTCATGTCACTCATTCTCCCCCTGTGACCATCGCTCCCCTGGAACCATGCCTCTGTGATTTCTCTCCAAGCATCTATCTTGCATTCGATAAGTCTCTCCTCCTAGAATAATAGGAAGAATAATGACTCCCCCTATGGGTATGTATCCCCCTATCTTATCTGCAATATGAACAATATGCTACCATTGCAATATGCTTCTGCTGCAAATGCCACTACTCAATCGAAACATAGTCAACTGCTCAAGAATAATATTATCTTCTAATGATGATCCTTGGACTTGTCCATGCATTAATCATCCAAAATCGTGTCATCCCATACATCAAGTGTATGCTAATCATACATACTACCTCATGCTTCACTAATGATACAACAAATATGTCAAAAGTGAATAGAGAATCATGTACAAAACATCAACCATGTACATCATGTGCCACATTGTGTGTCAATCATGCAAAACATCCATGTACATCAATACCATATACCATAAGATATCATCAATGGAGTGTATCAACCATATGCCAAGAACATGTGCCAACTACAATCATCCCAACCATGTGCCTCAAACAAGTGTCATATCATGCATGATATGCTTCTAACATGAACCAAGTGCCACAATCATGTATCTCAACCATCCAAGCATCATGAACCAAAGTATATTCTAAACAAGTAATACCAATGATGTACTTTAAGCAAGTACTATCACCCATAATCATATACCATCTATGAGTGCATCAACATTTCTCTAAACATGCATCACCACCTGTACCAAGCAATTGCATCAACCATGCACCAAACCTCAACAAGATGAACTAGAATCAAGATGTGTTCTCATACACATATGCGATATCAATCATAAGACATGTGCCAATCATACTGATAGCAACTGCCTCTAACAATGTACAAAATGTGTATCAATCATGCATCAACTATAGATCAAGCTATGACTCATCAATGATGTACAACATGACCACCTCATCAACTCATCAACTACATGTCCCAATATGTAGCCCATCCATATGCCAAATGCATGCACCAATATATCCAACAAATATGCCTCTAACATCATAAGATATGGAACTCAAATATGTACCAGCCATGTACCCTAATAGATTAGCCTCAACCACCATTCACTACAACAAATACTAAGCATCCAAAAATACATGTACTAGAAGTTTGCCTCAATAGATCAATGATATCTCTAGCTAGCATCATCATGATATATCTCATATCCAAAGTGCCATAACTTCAACCAGCATTGTTCCTCAACAGAAAGGGCCTCAATCCACACTCTAGAGTTAGTATAATGCATCAAGGATAGACTTTCAACACACTCAACCATATGTCATCACCATACATACATCAATTATGTATCCCAACATGTAATCATGAAAACCTATAGCAAACCATATCAGACCCTACAACAAAGAGTTATACCATCACACCAAGATGCAACTTATTTGCATATCCTTCTTTCCAAGGATTTTACCACATGCATGTGGAATACTATAGAGACAACTCGCGTATGTACATGATCTATTTATAGGTAAGCTCGCGTATGTACGTGACTATTACCAATGTAACCAACATACTCTTCCGAAGAACTCAAGCTTGAGCTTGCCTTAGGGATACCATTCTGTTCTGATTGTCCATTCTTATTCACTCACTTCTGATGGTGTCATAGCTTCTCAGAACTTAAGCTCTGAGCTTCCATATTTCCAACATTATCTTCTCTTCTAGCCTCATGTGTTCTTCTAGTCATACTATATGAAACACTCCTCATGGATTGTCTTCCTGTGTTCCAAAAATCCTGGGATTTGTGGCCAAATCCACTACAATTGTAGCATATCATGGTGTGACAATGAGCAACAATGTGTCCTACTTGATTACATCTCAACACCCTAGAAAAACATTTTCATACCGTTTCTTTGGTATCCATCTTGAAGGTGTCTCTCTTTTGAATTTGCTTTGACGTGTAAAGATGGCTTCTTGATGTCTTCCTTGCTTTGTTCTTTTGAAAGTTTTCTTCCCTTGTGTAGATGGTTGACGTGCAACATTATTTCCATCTTTTGAGAATGAGGGACTTACCTCAAGCTTCTTTTAGGTGCTTGCTTCAACATGTGTACATTATTTGTTGTATCCAAGACCTGATTTATTATTTGGTATCTTTGACTATCCAAGATTTCATTCAATATTGTTGAGCTATTCAAGAAATTGTTTGAATTCTCTACTTTCTTTCTAAGATCAAAAACTTCATCTTCCAACTTATGACATGACTCTTCCTTTTCATTTACTTGATTCTTTAGTAGTTCCTCTACCCTTTTAGCTTCTTCAATTTGGGTCTTGAGATGGATATTAACTTCAAGACTTTTTCTAATCTCATTATCTACCTTCTTATTTTCTTATATTTCATTCTTTAGTCTTTTGATCTCTTCTTCTTTTTCTTCTAATTGATACCTTTTACTTTCTTCTTGTTTCTTGAGCATTTTCTTTAGTTTCAAAATATGCTTTTGATTCTTTTCAAGAAACCTTTTAGTGTTCTTTGAAAGATAGCTATAGTCTATATAACTATGGTTATAGTTGTATTCATATAGACCCCAATCAACTTTCTTTTTAATCTTTGAAAGTTCTTCTACTTCTTCCATGGGATAATTATCATCTGATTATTCACAAAATATTTCTAGATCTTCTTCTTCACATGTAGAGAAACATTCAACATCATCACATTTAGAATTATTGCAATCAGAGGATTGTGGAGATTCTTTACCTTCATTGTTCTTGATGGATTTGTCTTTAGTGTCTTCCATTTTTCCTTGGTATGTCTTCTCTAGATTTAGCCATATATCTTTAGTGGAAGTGCATTGTCCCATGATTTCTTTGATATAACTTGAGATTCCATTGAAAATGGTGTTGACAACCAATGCATCATTCTTCTTTTCTTCCTTTTAAGATGCAAACTTTGATTTGTTCTTCAAGGGAACTGATCCACCGATAGCTTCTTTCCAAACACCTGCTCCTTTTCCCTTCAATTTCACTTTCATTTCTATTCTCCATGTTGAATAATTTTCCTCATCAAGGATTGGAACTTCATCATCCATTTTTGTTTCCATGGATCTCCTCCGAGCTTGTTAAGGCTTATAGTGAAGGCCTTCTCTAAAACCAATTGTTGGACACATCGACCACACTGAGAGGGGGGGGGGGGTGAATCAGTGTAGGGATCTTTTTAAACTTCCATTCACAAAAACTCCTTACTTAGAAATCACCATTTACTCATCACTTATTACTTACATTTATAACCAGTTGTGTGTGAACATATATCAACAACAAATAACAATGACATATATCATCAATAAGCCATCACCACAAAGAACACAAGATGTATGTACAATTTTCTTTTTATTATGGACTACAATCCTTGGGTTTATCAGCAACAATTGAATAGAGTACAACTCCACATGAGCACCAGCTCTGCAATGAAGACTCAGCTTACACAACTCAGCACCAAATCAGAAGAGGATTAAATCCTCAACATATATCAATCTTTCAAAAGGTACACGACCTGTCAGTAGTGAAACATGCGTATGTACACACCCTACCTGTAGTACATCTCATTCGTGTATGCGGTCTATCTATACTGCAGCCTGTCTATGCCCTCTGAACAATTGGGGTTTTCTCTCCTTGAAAAAAACTTAGATCCTTTGCAGCCTTCAGTCACATCCACTTTTTCCTTTCATTGTCCAATTTGTACCATAACAAATCACAACACATCTATGCTCTCCAACAACTTACTCATCCTCCTCAGCCATACAATATGAATGCTACTTAATCATGTATAAGAAACCAATAAACTATGGAAACCATATTAGTACTGAAACATAAGAGAGCTTCTCACTCAGTCAATGAACCAGTAAAACCATATCACAACAGCCATACCAAGAATGCCTTAAGAATTAACCATACCATAACCAAGAGTATCCATCAAAAAAATCCTGTAACCACACCAAAACTTCTATGGAAAATATGAGCCCATAGAATGCATATCTGGATCTTGCTTCTGGATTCAATAACCAAACACCAGCTCACACTCAAGTCTCCATGAATTTCCTCCAACTGTACACGCGCTAACCTCCTTCATCCCGTGTGTGTACGTGCTCTGGCTCACTACAGCTTGCGTATGTACGCGCTCTAGCCCACTGTTGCTTGCGTACTTCTTCAAAAACTAGGGTTTCTGAACTTCTGAAACTTTCACCGTCAAGATCTCAGACTTATGGAAACTTTGATGCATCCATGAGATCCTCTAGTCAATCTCTCACTCAGAATAGATCCTCAATATGCTCATAAAATATATCTTTACAAGAGACCCTTGCCTCTTATTTATACTCTCCAAGAGTCTTCTTTAGAAGCATCTACTAGGACACTTTGTCCACATATCCATTTTATCCACATAACCACTTTGTCCATATGCTACCTTTATCCAAATTTGTCCACATAGACACTTTGTTCATATGGCCACTTGTCCATTTAATCCACTTTCCTTATTTTAGGGTTAACCCACTTATAACCACTTTCCATAATTAGAAAGTTCTCCATTAACTTTATTATTTAAGTAATCCTCTTTGACTTCATCATTTAACTTTATTATTTAAATAATTTCTTATTTGTAATCACTTTGACTTATTTGACCTTTTGGGGACTTCTAGCCAACAATGAGGGTCCTCCAACTTCGTATGTCCATAACTCTCAAACCGTGAGGAGTTATGTGACATTCCACATACCACAGGAAATGGCATGACAAGCACTATCCATCTAGGATAGTTTCACTGACAAATTCATTGATATTCATCTCATTATTCCACAATTAAGCATGGGTTCTCTAACCATACTTCTAGGATAACTCAACCGTAAAACGTCTTCCCGTGAGGGATTTCACCATAAGGGGACCACTTTGGAGTTCATCCATTTGTAATTCCTATCAACCATGACAAGACAATAATAAGTCATATTTACATAAATCCAACTGGAATAACCCATGACAATACATCACTATGACATTGTCCCTTTGTCATTAATTCTATGCATGACCACATGATCCAATGATCAATACATTAATGCATCCATCCATCTATGCATCATTTATCAATGACAACACATCGATCCATCTTCATCTATGCATGACATCATTTGTGCATCATATATCAATGAAAACACATTGATCCATCTTCATCTATGCATGACATCATGTATGCATCATTTATAAATGAATTCACTTGACATCAATTCATTTACAACAATGACAATACATACTACATCAATATACTATGACAAGACATTGTTCCTTTGACATCAATGACAACATGATCCAACACAAGTGACAAAGAAGCTTCAATCATGATCATGATCAGTCAAGGAAAAAATTCAGAAGGAATACACCACAAAGAAGATCACTCACTCCGAGGTATGAAAATTTCTTTTATGGTCATTGTTTTTATTGTACGAATTTTGGACATAAGGTTGCGGACTGCAGGGATTATAAAA
Source organism: Picea engelmannii (assembly GCA_009831015.1). NCBI lineage: Eukaryota > Viridiplantae > Streptophyta > Pinopsida > Pinales > Pinaceae > Picea > Picea engelmannii. The sequence goes on along the minus strand of ML801300.1, from coordinate 101,163 downwards.
GAAATGTTCAAGCAAGAAATGCCTATGTGGCCCCACGTAACATTGAATGTTACAAATGTCATAACTATGGACATTGTTGTTCCTGAGTTTATACTTTAAGGCTCTAAATTATACTTTCAAGGCATCCGAAAAAGGGTAGAGAAAGCTAAGAGATAAAGGTTTGGCTACACAAAGATAGACTAGGGCCGGTTTCTTAACTACCTCTGTTCTGCTTCCCAGTTTTCCTGGGCATTAATATCCCTTTCAATTGCAGCCCACAATCATTCTAACTCAACCCAGTTATTTGATCTCTGTAGGATGGTATTAAATAAATTTAAAGAAATACTTGTATGGTCTGATAAGCTGGGTTCGATATTGGTCTGTCTTGTAACTAGTATAGTCATGAGGGATAAAGACTTGAGAGATAAGGTTTTGTGCTTATTTAGGGTTTTCTATTTCTGGTTCGAAATATGTAAGGATAACATCCAAATATGAATAAATAGCATGATAGAATTAAAGGTCGTTTCCTGTAACTGAGTTAAATTTGAAAAAGGGGGATATGCTTGGAGTGAAAAGAAAACATAAAGTTGTTGTTAAGGTGAGGCATCAATTAAAGAGGAATCTCACTTTGTGATAGAAGAAGAAAAGATGCAAGAAAACTTTTAATGAAGAATATGATATTGAAATTTAAAACATTTACAGGTCTTGTACCTGCTAATAGCTGATACAGAGAAAAAACTCTAAACGATTAAATTGCAAGAATATTTAATCACCACAGTAGAGGTTGTACTAAATTGTAGTTAAACATTCACCAAAAAGATATATGAAAATATGAAATAACAGAGAAGCACATACCTCAGGCTTGACAAGAACTGGAATCTTCAATCTACATTCATATTCATTCAGAAAATCTTAATGATTACTTTGTTACAATGCATCCAGAAAAAATCCCTAGATCAGTATCCTAAAATTATACTTATACCAAATCACTCATGATTGTTGGTTGGTCATCTCCTAACTCCTCGGGGCAAACAATTATAGGAATTTCAAACCTCAACCACTTGCATGATTATCACTTATTTTCCTATCATCTTGATAATATAAGTTTTCAAAATGATACTTCATTGTTTTATTAGAGTATCTCCTTCTTTTGACCCGATACATTCAATACATTTTTCAATAAAATGTACAAAATTTCTGGGAAGCTTTGGAAAATTCTTTGCTTCAAATAAATAGAATTTTCTCTGAGTTTCTGGAAGCTGATGTTCAATCCCCTTACCTGCAAACTTAATTGATTGCAATTTTAAGTTTGGTTTCACTATCCACCTATCTATTAGGGTAACATCCACTTCTTTTAACTATGAAATTTCCATCTGAATTTCTTTCAAACCCTCCCTGAAATTCAACTAGTGACTTACAATGTTTATCTATCCTAATTGCCCAGTGAAATTGTCTCTTTCAATATCTAATGATTCCTAGTCCAATAAATCAAATATTCTTTCACAATCGTCTTTGATTTCTTTGGCTATTTTCTTATTTTCTGCTATGTTGTTTTCCCATACCTTGAGCATGATATCGCCTCTGATCTTCTCTGTGACGGAAAGCTTTGGAATTTTCGATACTTCTTTGTTTTCAGAACATACAACTGCCTTTTGGAAAGTAGCCCTTGCTGCTTTAGCTTCTTTTTCTTTCAAAATAATATTATCAAGAACATTTATTGCTTCCTGAAAATAATTCTGAATAATATCTACTTGGGAGATTACTTTTTGTTTCTCGACTTCTGCCTTCCCATGTATTTCCAGTGATTGGTGCTGAAAAACTTTAAGATCTATAACCTGGCCTTTTATTGAATTCAATTTAGCATGTAGTTGTCTTACCAATTCTTCTTGCCAAATGACCCGTATTGGCTAGTTTTCATCTTCTTGTTCATCTCGTCTAGACTTGACTTAAGAGATTGAATTTCTTTCTTGTCAGCAACTCTGGCCTGCTCCAGACCTCTATTGATTTCTTCTTTGATATTTTTCTTAGTATCTTTTAGTTGGTTTTTCAATTGGACTATCCCATGGTTACTTTGTTTCAACTTTGTTCTCACATTGTCAACGGTGAATAGATTTGTTGTTGCCAGCGCTCCCATGGAGCCCGCCACCTCTATAGCGAAATCTTCTTCCTCCAAATTTTTCCCATATACCAACACCCTGTGTTTCTTTACCATACCACCTTCTCTCATATACATTTCCTGCTTTAATACAACCTTCCTCTTTTTACTGAAGAAGTAATCAGAGTGAGGTATTTCTTCTCTAGAGATAGGGTCAAGATCACTAGCATATATGAATCCTATATGAGGGATCCCAAAAGTAGACTATAAAGGGGTCAAGGAAGTGATGGGATTACCCAACTCTATGACTTTTATTTCCCCTGCTATCTTGGGGGTATCAACANTTGGGAGGTGTCCCAGACCTTCTTTCTGTTTCTGCTCCTAGATTCTCTGTCTATGGGACTTCTTTGTTTTTTGAAGATCCTTCTGCCCCCTATGGATTTTCCTTGGTTTCTTCTCCTGGGGGAATTTTTTCTTGTTCTGGAGGAGATGTTGTTTCTTTGCCCTGCAATACCTTGGGTAAACCGCTTAGTCTATGTCTTTGGAAGGTTAAAAGACTGGTTTGCAAGTCAGATGATAACATCTGTATCCTTTATAACACCTCTTCGTAGGTTTTGAACCCTTTGAAAATGTCATCGCGAGGGGATTCCTCATGTTCAAATGCTTTCATTCCATAGTGAGCCATGTGGCTTCCCACTATTTGGTAAGTGTGTTTCCTATGTTCGAGATTCGCCAACTTGACCTCCTCTAGAACTGTAGCTTCAACATTGGAATGACCCAGGTTAAGTAGTGAAAACCTTCCAATCTGTACGGGAAAGACTGGCCAAGACTTCTTTTGAGCTGTTTTCAGCTATATCCCAATGCCGTTTATTATTATCTGATGAGCTACCTCCCTACACACCAGTCTATCAGGGAGGAATTTTGGAAGTGCATGAGGAGGGATAGAACATCCGAAAACCCTGATATAGGAGAAATTCTCCTCAATAAACCAATCGACAACTGCCTTGAGGTTTCTTATGACCGACTCTAAAATGAGAGGGGGTGCACATCCATACAACATATGGTGCACTAGTATCACCACAAAATGACAAATTTCATAAAAAGAATCCTTAACCTTTTCTTCCCATAGCTTAGAATGATATTCATGAATAGGTTCAGTGAAAGTTGGGTTCCAACTCCAATTCATCAAAGGGAAAGGAGTTGTGAAACATATAGTGTCCATGATGTATGATGACATGTAGAAAGTTATTGGTCTGCCACTGGATCTCGCGGTTTGATACTCCATAACCTCCTTAGCTAGGTTATTTGATAGAATTTTGTTCCAATTGAAACTATAGCCTTCGGCTGCTTCATGTAAAAGGGGCACCCATTCTACAAGGAAATGGGTAGGGCTTTTCTTCCCGAAAAGTATGCATAACATCATTGCCTCATAGACCATGTACTCGTTCAATGAAGCTATGGCATAAACATTATGGGTATCGGCCCTAAATTTTCCTAGGTGTCTCCACCAGTCTTTGATTATGCCGGGGTATGTTTGGTCAACCTCTGTGCATTCTTTCTTTTGAAATTCACTTACAAATTCTTTATTGTAAATATACTTAGAATTAGGAGACAATTTATACATTACTTGTATATGTTTCGGTCTGAAAGAGCCGATGACGACCCCTTGGTTGTCCAAAATGCTTCTAGTTTGCATGTCTGTCCTCTATAAAGCCCAACTGATCATTTCGTTGTATGTCATGAGTCGTGGGCACGTGGCTACTTTGTGAAGTTCGGACTCTGCTATGTCCTAGATTTTGTTTTCAAAATCATCAGGAAAATTCTTGATTTCGTAGTCCAAGGTTTCAAAAATTTGCCTCCATGATTTGATGGAATCAATGGCATGTGGTGTAGTATCAGACACGACATCTCCTTCTGGGCTTGAGATTTCAGTTGTTTCTTCACTTTTCTTAGGTGCCTTTCTAGGTGTTATAATGTTCATGTTTAGAATGAATTCCCGTCGCAGAGAAAAATGTGTAAGTTTGTTGAATGCAATTCACTTCTGAATCTAAACAATAAGAATGAAAATTTGAAGAAACCAAACCTTTATTAACCTTTAACTCTTCTTACGACGGACGTACTGAGAAAGGTGGTAAAACTTTAATGTTTTAATGAGGGAGATATGCCCAGAGATACGCAATTAAGTTAAAAATACCTCTATTCATCCATTACAGATATTACCGTGTATCGGTGATTTCAAACTGGAGCTTCGAAAGGATTGCTTTCAACAAGCCCCGAAATGTGAAACACGAAAATTAGTTTAGTTATTATTAATCCCGTTTTAAACTAATCTTAAATTTGTTTTAAACTTTGTTAAAAAAAATGTGATTTCATATTTCGGAGTTTCGGGGATCCTGTATCCAAGAAGAGTGTCATCAACAAACCCTGAATCGTGAAATTGCGATGGGATTAATTTAGGCGCTAATCCCTCGTATTAATGCTGACATAAAAATGTGGTTAGTAATTAATTCCTTGTTTTCAGATATTCGAGGATCGGGCATTCGTGGGTCGACTTTTTGAAAGTACCTTGACATAGGAAAACCCAAATCGTGAAAGATTAATGAATTGTTTTTAGTGTTCAAGAGTTTAATTGATCACGGTTTAAGACTGCTTTGTGGAAAACACGTCAAGACTTTAAAATTTCTATTAGGTTATGAAAAAGGTATAAATATCTTCCTTTTTCCCACATTTCATGATATCATCTTGATTGAATTTTCGGTTATTTAGGAGCAAATAGAATAGAAAATGTGTGTAGCCTCCACATCTCTTCTCAGAGATTAGCTACCACCATTCGAGAAAGATTGTTTTCATTCTGCATTTTACAGTTTCAACAGATTTCCTTATTGAATAGAATTTAAGTTCCATCGTATCTCTATTATTGTTATCTATATATATTTTTTAACGTTATATATTTGTGTTTCATTTCATTCTGCTCATAAATCCAAATTAGTGGTATCAGAGAGGTCTGCTCTTCATTTGTTTCTCTATACATGTCCCCAACAAGGTTAGGGTATAAGAAGTTGGGACTCGAACCAGTTGAACCTTTGCAAGATCGACCTTACTAAACCCAATGGTCACCCATGGGGGAAGAAAAGAGAGACTGTGGGTTAGGAGATCCCTTTAAATTGTTGCTCGAGGAATCCCTCTCGCAATAAAGGAACGGGATGATGGATAAATTTGTGCAAATCCTTTGATGACTGCCAATAGGTGACACATCTTCCTCAAGTGAAAACACTGCCCCCTTCAAGGTACATATCGATTTTGATATTCCTATATTTGTAGGTCCAATAGATGAAGATGTTGTAGACAAATGGTTAAACCTTATAGAAGGGTATTTTTCTGTCCACAACTTTTCCAATAGAGAAAATATTACATTTATGTTCCTTAAGGTCATCCCCCATGTCAAATATTGGTGGGAGACTTTATGTGAGCAAAAGGAAATAAAGGGATCTACATTATTTGTAGTTACACCCACTTGGGTTTCCTCTAGGGATGTTATTAAGGAACAATACTGCCATGTTGGAATTTATGATGACTTATACACAAGAGGACCACACTATGGCAAGAAAGGGACCAAACAATGCTAGAGTTCACCAATGTCTTCCATACCCTACGCACCAAGATGGGTATCAAAGACTATGAATGATATATGGTGATAAAGTACCACAATAGTCTCCATAGATACATCTAGACAGAAATGGACTTTATGTACATATCATCCTTGGGCGCAGCCTATTGATATGCTTTCAAAATCGAGAAAAATATTAAACAAAAGACACAACAGTTTGGGTCTGCAAACCCCTCACAGCAGAAGCAAGGAAAAGGTGGCCCCAAACCCTAGAAAAAAGGGAATAGAAAGGATGGAGAACCTCAAGAAAACTAGTCCAAACTACAAACAAAGAAGGACAATGGGAAGACAAAGAAATACACTAGAAAGTGGTGCGAGTTCCATAGGAGCCCCTGACATAACATAATTAAATGCCTCTCAAAGAAGTAATTGGTGGCCGAGGTGAAAGCCTCTCTATCATATGCAGGCTCTGACTCTGAGTCTAAACTAGAAAAAGGGAGACGGATTATTGATGCAAAACCCTGTGCCACTATTGCTACCACCACCAAGGTCTGTCCCGATGAGCCTGATGAACTAGAGGAAGGGGACTGCCTCTTTCATTCACATATGTGGATGAAGGGTACTCCGTTGCACTTCATCATTGATAGTGGTATCCAAAAGAACCTCATCTTAGTGGAGGTCATCAAGCAGTTGGATTTGCATACAACACCACACCCATAGTTGTACACCATCGGATGGCTCTGCAAAGGGAGAGATCTTTGCATCAGCCAATAGTGTTGCCTAGCCTACGACATCAAGCCCTTAAAAGATGAGGTATTGTGTAATGTCACCCCCCTTGAAGTTTGTGATGTCCTTTAGCGCCAACATTATTTATGAAAATGCCATGTTGTATATGAGTCTAGGACTCGTAGTGTTATTATTACTTTGGACAAGAAATTATACAAGATACCCAAGGTAGTCCCATCTACCACCATTTCCTTAATCTCTTCCAAGCAATGCAGGAAGGTCATCTCTTAGAGAGGGAGTCTTTTTTTCTTCATGATTCACACTCAAAGTGAGTGAAAGTTTGTAGCCACATCCATGGCCTCCATGACAGGTCGACAAGTCTCTCCATGCAGTACAAGCAAGTGGATAAGGTCATGGAAGAATACAAAGACATGTTTTCCTCACCCACTGAGGTACCTCTACACTATCAGGTCAAGCACTCAATCAATCTGACCCCCGATGCATTGCTACCCAAGGGACCAGTATATTGTCGCTCTCTATCAGAAAATGAGGAAATCAAGCACCATATCCAAGAGCTACTTCAAAATGGGCACATCCACCCAAGCTCATCACCTTGTGGATGTCCAATCATTATTTTGTAGAAGAAAGACATGACCTAACGACTTTGCATTGATTATCGATCCCTAAATAAAATAACAGTCACGAACCAGTACACAATTCCCCGAATTGACGATCTCCTTGAACAGATAAAGGGGGGAAAATACTTCAATAAGATTGATCTGAAGTCTAGCTACGACCAACCCAATAGAGCAGACTGATGTATGGAAAAATGACTTCAAGTCCAAAGAAGGTCTTTTTGAATGGTTGGTCATGCCCTTTGGATTGAAAAATGCCCCAAAAAATTTCATGAGGATGATGGATTATATCTTGTGGCCTTTCACCAATTATTTTGTGGTGGTGTATTTGGATGACATCCTCATCTTCAACAAGAATTGGGAAGAATGCACACTCTGTGGCAACACAAGCTATATGAAAATTTGGAAAAATGCTCCTTCATCATGAACAAGGTATAGTACCTAGGCTACATTGTTGATGAGCATGGGGTGGATGTCAATCCAGCCAAGATCCAGATCATTTGTGACTAGCCAACCTCAACCACACTCAATGGGCTTCAGAGCTTCTTAGGCTTTGCCAATTTATGTCGCAGGTTCATGTTGGGATTCTCCCACATTGCATGGACCCTTAGCCAAGTGACCAAGGGTGGTGGAAAGGAAAAATTCATTTGGGGCTGGTCATAATAGAAAGCATTCGATGATTTGAAGTAGTGCGTGTGCTTAACCTGGGCTCTCTCATTACCTGACCTACAACAACCTTTTGAGATTGAGATAGATTCTTTAGAATATGTTGTGGGTGAATTTATCACTCAACATGGACATCCCGTTGCGTATCATAGTGAGATTTTATTAGATACTATCTATAAGTACCCCACTTATGACAAAGAAATGCACTCCATTGTACAAGCTTGTCGCCAGTGGAGACATTACATTCTCAGGTAGGAGACAGTCATCCACACTAATCATAAGCCTCTAAAGTTCATGCAGACACAAGCAAAATTGTAGAATGACCACCATCATAAGTGGTCCACATAATTGCAACAGTTCCATATCAACATTAGGTATCAGACAGGGAGCGCCAACCACATCACTAACTACCTCAACCGACCTCTAGTTTCTGCACTAACCATGGTGCTACACTCCTGCAGACATGAGACCTCTGGATGGCCCCAACTCTATGAGAGAGATCTTGACTTCACCAGTACCTACCATATGATGGGCACAAACACAGTTGTCACTAATTTTCATCTGCAGGACGACTTGTTGTGCCATCTGGGCCATCTCTGTGTTCCATCAAGCATGCGAACGAAGCTCATTTTGGAATCTCACTATAGTTGGGTGGAAAGATGCTTCATCGTATAAAAGACAATGGAAGTGTTGCAACAACATTTCTATTGTTTGAAACTCCGAAAGGATGTCAACAATTATATCAGGTCTTGCACAGCCTACGTCATTACCAAACTGACCATTTAGAAACAAGGCATGTACACCCCTCTTCCTACTCCTGACAGGCCTTGAGAATCCATCTCGATGGTCTACATGTCGGGCCTTCCTTCAACCAAGCACGAAAATGACTTTTTTTTCGTGGTTGTTGATTGATTTTCCAAGATGGCGATTTTGGTTGCCTGTAAGAAGAGCATCACAGTAGAGGCCACTGTCATGCTCTTCTTTGATAGAGTGTGGGTACATTTTCGGATACCACAAACAATCATCTCAGATCAGGATATTTGGTTCCTCAACACATTATGGTCAAGCCTCTGGTCATGGCTGGACACCAAGCTCACCAAATCCACAATCTTCCACCCCCAAATAGATGGCCAAACCAAGGCTGTCAATAGGATGATCGTGCATATATTATGCATGTACAATTCTAAGAATTTTTGCACATGGGATGAGAGTCTTCCCTATGTTCAACACAGTTACAAAAGAGCCATACATATCTCAACTGACCACAACCCCTTTCAGGTGGAGTTGGGATTTCAACCATTGGGTCCCATGGATGTTGCACTATCGCTTGTGTTGTCACAAGAAGAATCATCCCATTCATAAACCAAAGCTGACAAAGCCACCCAGTTCATTGAACACATCCACCAATAGGTTCATGATATTTTGTAGAAGTCCAATGCTAAGTACAAACAGTTCCATGATCAACACCGGGTGCCACATAAGTTTCAGATGGGAGATAAAGTTTGGTTACGCTTGTAGAAAGAGCACCTTATAGGACCCCATTGGAAGCTTCACCCACTCTTCTATGGAACTTACACCATCACCAAGGTTGTGGGTGATAATGATTTTGAGCTCAACATTCCCCCCCTCTTTGGCTTGAACCCATTTTTTAATGTGGAACTTCTTCGACCATGCTTTCCACCCTTATTGGACACCTCAGAGATAGCATAAAAGTTGACACTTACAGAGCTCAACCCTGACTACATGGAACAGGAAGCCATTGATCATATCATGGACACATAGGTCAAGGGAACTCTCCAAAAGAAGCTTCATCTCTATTGAGTTGTCAAAGCGAGGAAACTCCTGCACCAAGGCAAGTGGGTCACCCAGGGAAAATTCAGGAAAAATTTCTTGATCTGATGGGGGATATCAATGCAATAAAGACAATTGATTCCTAAGGAGGGAGGATTGATCTAGATGGATATTGGTGGCCACCCACCTCTTCTAGCTATCTCACATACAACTTTCATCTTGGTAGTTTTTTTTCTAGATTTTTGGGTCCTAAACTTTCAAGGCCATTTTGAGGCCCTAAACAATGTTTTTTGGGCCCGCCACAGTCACACCATAGACAGAGTCAAAGTGTGATGACATAATGTGTATTCCTCGGATATACCTTTGAAATGGGCTATCGTGAGCCTAAAACATAGATCGTATGCAAACGTTACGACCCGAGGAAGTTGATGTACCAACTTACCCCATTGGGGCCCACATGACTTTTGGCGCTTCATCTCCTAGGGTTAGGTTTTTGGATGTCTAGGTTTTTTTGTTTACTTATTGATGCTAAAAAGGCCTAGAGACCTCATTGTAATGTGCTTATACGAATGCGTGTAGCCTCCACATCTCTTCTAAGATATTAGCTACCACCATTTGAGCAAGATTGTTTTCATTCTGCATTTTATAGTTTTAGCAGATTTTTTTATTGAATAGAAGTTAAGTTCCACTATATCTTTATTATTTTTCTTTGTATGTCTATGTTAATGTTATACATCTGTGTTTCATTTCGTTCCTCTCATAAATTTGGATCAATGGTCCTCAAGAAGGAAGGAACTTGGAACATGTGTCTTGTTTTTCATGCCCTCAACAGACTTACCATTAAGGAAAAATTTTCCATTCTTGTCATAGATCACCTTCTGGATGAACCCAATGGGGCTCAATACTTTACTAAACTTGACCTACATTCTTGCTACCACTAGATAAGTATGAAAGAGGAAGACATTTCGAAGACTACATTTCGCACTCATGAGGGTCATTATGAGTTCTTGGTCATGTCCTTTGGTCTCTGTAATACCCCCTCCACTTTTCAAAGCCTCATGAATCATATGTTTCATCCTTTCAACTGTCACTTTTGTCATTTTTCTTTGATAATATTCTCATCTATAGTAAAACTTGGCATGCTCATCTCACCCATGTGGATCAAGTTCTCCATCTCCTCTCAAAGAAGATACTCTTTCTCAAATAGTCTAAATGTGCTTTTGGCACCTATTAAGTTGAGTACCTAGGTCATATTGTTGGCAAGGATGGTGTAAGGGTGGATCCTAAAAAAATTGAAGATATATAGAATTGACCTTGTCCAAAAACTCTTAAATTTTTGCATGTTTTATTGGGTTTAAAGGGATATTATTACAAGTTTGTTTAGAATTATGAAAAAATTGCAACTCCCCTCACAACTCTCCTTAAAAAAAATTCTTTTAGTTGAGCTCTAGCACCTGACCAATCCTTCCAAGCCTTGAAAGAATCTATGTGCACTACTCCCTTCCTAGCACTACCTGAATTCACCAAGACCTTTGTTTTGGAATGTGATGCATCAGGGAAAGGCATCAGGGCAGCCCCCATGCAATATGGACGACCTTTGGATTTCACTACAAAATAGTTGTTGGAGCAACATTTGGGCCAATCACTCTATGAAAAGGAAATGTTAGCTATTTTGCATGCAGTGGATCTCTGACACCCTCATTTATTGGGGTAACACTTCCAAATTAAAATGGATTGTCAAAGCCTTAAGTATTTCCTAGAACAACAAATTTCATCCCCAGAGAAACAAAAATGGGTCACCAAGTTGTTTGGGTATGATTATGAGATAATCTACAAGAAAGGAAAAGAACATATGGTGGCTAATTCCTTTCCCAAAAATATTAAGAGGAAGGGTCCCTCTTTTCCCTCTCATTCATTGTCGCAGATTGGCTACAGGTTGTTCTCCAGGAATGGTGGAAAGACCCCAAACTTTCTATCCTAATCGAAAAACTACAACAAGATCCTCAAGATTCTCCAGGGTACTCTTAGCACAATGAAGAGATTCACTATAAAGTTCGGCTATATTTAAAAAAATAGTAGACCCTTAAATCCACGATGATCTCTAAGTTTCATGCTTCACCTACAATTGGGCATTCAAGTTTTTCCAAAACTTATGAATGGGTCAAACATTCTTTTTTGGGGGATGGTATGAAACAAGACATCCACACATTTTTCATCGAATGTGATACATGTCGACTTCGTAAGGGAGAGACTGTCAAAACTCAAGGCATACTCCAACTGCTTCTTCTTCCACCTACTATATGGATGGATATGTCTATGGATTTCATCGTTAGATTAATTAAATCAGGCAATAATTCAGTCATCATGGTGGTCATGGATCGTGTTTCCAAATATGCTCATTTATGTGCTATTCGGCACCTATTCACAGCCTTCACAATGGCTCAAATTTTTATGGATAATATCTTCAAACTCCATGGAATGCCTCATTTTATTGTTTCAAACCGTGATCCAACTTTTACTAGCAATTTCTAGCAAAAATTATTCAAGCTCCAAGGAACCCAATTGCATCTCAGCACCACCTATTGTCCCCAGACTAATGGCCAAAATGAAATAGTTAACAAGTGTTTGGAAACATATTTGAGGTGTTTTGCATCAGAAAGAAAAAATCAGTGGGTTCAATGGTTACCCCTAGTTGAATGGTGATACAACACCTCTTACCATACTGCCACTTGTATGACTGCATTTGTAGTAGTCTACAAACAAAGTCCACCATCATTTATCCCAAAAATGTCAGGTGTCTCCAAGGTTCAGGAGGTTGACCACAATATGATAGTCCTTGTGACCATTCTCCATACTCTCAAAAAAAAAAAAATTCATGGCTCATAACCGCATGAAGCAACAAGAAGATCAGGGTCATTTTGAACGTCAATTTGTCGAAGGGTACCATGTGTTTCTTCATATGCAACTGTACAAACAAACTTTACTCAAATCCCAACACTATCAGGAAATCGCCACCAAATTTATGGTCCTTATTTTATTCTCAAACAAGTGGGGCCAATGGCCTACTAGTTAGCCTTGCCCAATCACTCTAAGCTACATCCTTTTTTTCATGTCTCATGCTTGAAGAATGTGATTGACACTAAGTGCCAGACCTACACTAGTTTACCAGAGTTGGATGAAGAAGGTTCCATTTGGTTGCATCCACAAGCAATATTGGACTAGTGTGAGGGTTGTCTCCGTAAGCACACCATCATGGAAGTTTTAGTTCAATGGAAGGATACTCCACCGGAAGACACCACCTGAGAGATGGCTACTATTTTGCATCAATTTCATCATCTCAAGCCTCAAAGACAAGGGTCTTTTTCAAGGGGGGGGGGCATGTTAGGGACCTAACCTCTCTAAACCCTCACAGAGGTAGAATAATATATTTTCCATGTAATAAAGGTCGATATTAATAAATAAGGCCTAGTTAATAATGTGAATATATCTAATGTAAGAAGACTTAACAGAATCTTCCACTTCTAGAAAGATATTCCTCTAGATTTTTCTTTTAAAGATAGATTTAGTAAAAATAGGAGTAGAAGGCATGATAAATCTTTTTCTTGAGAATTATAGTAATATAACACTGCTCTATTGGAGGTTTCCCTCAAAGAGGCAAGTCAACATTGATTTCTATTAATAAATGTTTCATTATGATGTTGTGGTTCTCTACATTTTGTTGTTCCCTTGAAATTATAGGATCATACATTTCAATGAAGGACAATTTATATAGAATGAGATTTAAGATTATGAAACACAATTTAAATGTTATAGAAAATAATATTTAATATATTTGAATGCTATATAAAATGATATTTAATATATTTATTTATTTATTTTAAATAATATACCTATGGAAAGGAAGCCAATATGATAGAATGGTGGTGGCGGCGCTGGCGGTCCCTGCGACGATGCCCCTCTGCCTCGATTTCCTCGAGTCCTAACCATCCTGTATAATTTAATCTGCATCAACCAAAGTTGTCAGGGTAAGTTCAATGACATTTCACATTTGCGCATCTTAAACTAGAAAACAGGGTTAGGCGTAAGTTTTTTCTAACTTGTCTGTAAACAGACGTTGCTCTCTTTAGGGGAGGTGGCTAGGTTAGGGTTAAAGCGTCTAAGCTTGATGTCTTTGCCTAAGAAAACTATTGATCGTCTCGCCTGGTAGTTACGCTAGCACTGTACCACACTCGCCACAGTGCATCAGATCCCTTATATGGTGCTTTCTATTATACCCCTATTCTACCCTAACTATTTAGCATAACATGCATCAAACTCCCGCTACTCTTTAAGGACTTTTAACCTTTATAAATTATAAAGTTACACTATTGCATTCATTAATCATAGGGATATATATATATATATAT